>BSBM01000314.1:632500-842500 GCA_027924585.1 Larix kaempferi
TTCAAGTGATAAATAGTTATAGGAAGGTGTAAAATGTTGTAGGACGCCATGCATCTTAGTTAGATGCATCTAAATTTAATTTCTGGAAAATAGGTATTTGACCTTTTGTTACGAAAAAGACAACATTTGTGTTGCAAATTGTAATTCTCCTTCCTTGAATAAATTACAAACACACACCTTTGTGGACTAACTCGTGTATGGGTGAACCACGTTATCCTTGGTCTCTTGTGTTTACTTATGGTGTTCCTCCATGTGTCTATATGTATGAGTACTTGTTTCTTTCTTAAAATGTTTATGATTACTTTGATGTATATGATTCATATAGAAGGTTGGTTGTTTATATGATGTATCATACTAATATGTTTCCCTTATGATTATGTTAATGTTGTTATCATTTAGGTTGTTCTCTTGGTACGATTAATTGATAAATGATGATCTTGAAGTGCATTTTTTTGAATGAATTGTTTAAATGAAGTATGGGGCCTAAATATAGTTGTCTTTGGTTTTCTTGGTCTATATCCTCAAGAAGGAAAAAGATTTAGTAAAATTGAAACTATTGTTATCTTGAAGGTTGTATCTTGTGCACACATGTGAAGAGTTAGTTGATTCAAAAAGAAGGAACAATGTATTGAATTTAGAAGAGTTATATATGTTAAGACATAGTGAAGTTTTTGTGTTTCCGCAAGAATTAAGAAATTGTTGACATTTCAAGTTAAGAATTGGATTACAATTGAAAATAAAATCTTATTTGTCCAAATATGATAGGAGATAGTACTTATCGCACATAAAATACATTTAAGGGATCTTTTTCATTGATTATCATAAGAAGAATAAAAGTTGCAAATTTTTTATTATTTGTACGCAGTATGTGAGAAAGTAAACTCATACTTTATATTTTCACATAGAAATTATTGGTATTTAGACCACCTAGGAAAATTTTAATTTTTGGTGAATTTTGGGGACATGACACTATCTCACAATAGATTACTGAGTGAAAAGGAGCATCGCATTAAGAAATATAGACCACGACCACGGTGATTACCTATCTCACAATAGATCCTCGATGAAATGGAGCATCACATTAATTCTTAATATGAAAGGACACTTCCCCTCACCCTAGGTGGAATTGAGTTGAAAGGCGTTGTTGACACATGGCATTGTGTAACATCCCTCCAATTTGACCCCAATTATTATTATTATTATTGTTTTGGTAAATGTAAAATGTAATTGTGTAAGTGACCCTAGTGAGGAGCTGAAGGCCAAGGCCCCACCAGTGGACCATGAAATGACTATTCTGTTCGTAAGTGTTATTTTAAACTTAGGAGACTTCAGGATGACACATCTGAAAGACGACAACTAAATTCACTAGGGGAATAACAAATAATGATGGTTGGTCATCTTAGTGCTACACGCATTGGAGTATTGCTAAAGCGACTTAACTAATACCTTAGGAGATAAGGTCATCACTTAAGTTGAGATAACGACTAGTCGTCGCAAGCAAGCCAAGTTTAACTTCAACGACTTACCTTTTTAGCATGAATCTACATATATGGGAGTAAAACTAAGTGTTATCACTAAATATCAAGTTAACTTAGACCTTGATAAGAGTGTCCGAAAAAGTATTTGTAATACCCCTAAATAATGTGAAGCTAAGTTCTTATATATATATATATATATATATTAGGGGGAGTATTTTATGACATGATTAAGAAGACATAAGAGAGACATGTTTTGATGATACATTGTTTTAACACTAGAACTTAAAAAGGCTAAAACATTCCCCTAAGTTTTTAGGATTATTGAAGAAGAAATAAAATAATTCTTGATTTAAATACGAGGTTAGTATAAGAGAATACTATTTACACTTGAGGCTTAAACATTAGTATATGCCTAATTAGACCATAACATATTATGAATAAATAAATATCAACGAAGTGCGTTCCTCTATTTTTAAAAGAAGATATACCATAAACATATTATGGATTTACATAAATATATAAGAACCGTTAGGGTAAAGCAAAGTGCTTCAAGTTATAAGACCATTATCTTAGTATAAGAGAATATTGTTTATTAATCTCTTAAAAGGGATTACGCTTCCCATTTTGCTGGACGTGGGCAGTTGAGCTATTAATATGAATGGTCTCCCATTTGAGAACCAAAAACCCACCTCTCATGCATTAATTCAAGTCTTGGCACCAACGGATCACTCAAGTCGGCCTCTATCTCCACTAAGGTGACAAGCCACCATATATTTCGCTTTAGTAAAGCATCCTTTACCTAGGTTCAGCCATTTGTCTTTTTACATTTATCTTTTTGTAGAAGATCGTGAGAATTTTTCCCTTTTATAGTTAAAAAAGATTGTAAATTGCACTTTAGGTATAAGTGAAGATTTGTAATAAGGGTGTTACCTACGCACTGCCTTATATGCTCTTAAAAGAGAGTGGATTCTACCATTGATGCGATCAAACTTCGGTAGGTTGAATGCTATAGTACCAAAGCTCATACATTTTACTATATATAAAATTGTATATTTATTAAGATTTAGGTTTTCAAAAAAAAATCGTTTGGATATTATATTATAGAAATAAAACCCTTATAATTTGAAAATGAATATTCGTTGGGTTCTTAAATGTTACAAAGCCAACGCTTAAACATTTATACTTTATACAAGTATGCTTATAACATGATTTAGTTTGTAATATTGAAAGGTGTACTTAAAGATATATATTTAAGGTATAAATGAAAATATATCCTTTAGTTGTAATATGGAAAGGTGTATATAAATATATATTCTTCAGGCATAAATGAAAATATATCGTTTAGTGGTAATATTAAAAAGTGAATAGGCATAAATGAAAACATATCATTTAGTGGTAATATTAAAAAGTGAATATATATATATATATATATATATATTCATTCTTAAAAATGTATGAAAAGAGGTCTTTAAGTTTTCATAAGGAAAAGTATATCTATATTCTTAATGTAAGGTTAAAATATAGAGAAATGCCCTTTGGATTAAACAATGGATAGAATGTATGTTTAAAAGTACGGGGAATGTTCCTTAATTAAAATAGTAAATTTAATTATGTTTTCTCTTAGTAGATATTTGAGTGTATATATACTTTATATGACCGATGAAGAAAGGTTAAGCCTTAGTAGTGAAGGAAACCTCAAAGTTTAGTACTCAAATTTTCATATAGGGTCATTAAAGGTTGCTATGTTAACACTTAACCATGAAAGGGTCGTCTGGAAGAAAGACTTAAGAAAACGGAAAACAATTTTCGTACTGTACATACATTGTATTCCTTGATTTGATGATTAATAAAATAACACAACCCTTTTGTGGATGTAGCCCAAGATGCAGGTGAACCACGTCAAAATGTTCTCCTTGGTATGAATTTTCTTGTGTGTTTATCTCTCTCGATAAATTGTATTTATATTGAATGTGTTTCTTTTTAAGTGTTTCAAATCTATTATATTCAAAGTGTTTAGATTGTATACGTTCTCTTGTATCCTTACATGTCTTAAATCCCATAAACAAAGTATTGTTGTCTATGATCCACATGAGAATATAAGTTGGAAAAATATATTTAGTGGTTGTTTAATATTGACTCATCTATGCATTTATGTGTTTATTTTAGAAGTAGATGCAAGTGTACCTTAATTCGTTGATATTATGTTGGCGCCTCTTATCGTCTTTTAGTCTCCTGTATATATGTCTTCTTGTTTATGTATTCGTATGCGCAATTAAGCATGCTTGTTGATGAGTCATTGATAAAATGTATGCTTAGAATAAATGCCCTTTTAATAGCAGTCATGCATTTTTACTGAATGAATGTACTATATGCAAAGTGAAATAGAGTGAATAATAATTCACAATGGGAATAATTTGGCAATCATTGTTGGGAAACTTTGTGTTAAAGTTAATAGTTGTTTATGTATGTTCCTTATCTTTGACGGATAATTAACCAATGTTATGTCAAAAAAAAATTTAGTGTGTTTTATATTTTATTATTATCATTCATGGTGAAAAGCTTAAAGATTTGACATTTTAAGAAATAATCCACTGTGGCATCATATTATGTTATAACTAATCTCTTAATTAGAAAGGGTTAATTTATTAGTAATATATACTTCCGTGATTTCAACATTGGCATTTACTATAGTATTGAAAAATTTTAAATTTTTAAAAAATTTCAGGTATGCAACACATAGAAATTACAATTCAATCTTGAAACACCCTCATGGGTAAAAACTTAAACGACCAGTGGAGCTGAGGGTGAAAACTGAAACGACTCGATACAGTGAAGATGATGGAGAAAAATGAAACAACATCAGGTAAAATTTAATCGATAACCGGGTAAAATTTAATCGATAAAATTTAATTGAGTGGTAATTTAACCTATTCTTGATTATTCATTAATAATTGCAATTAGGTGGAAGATTAATGTAAAATAACGGAAAATAACAATAACAATAACAAACACCCATTTCAATATGAGTCATTGGTCTAAGACACATGACGAAGAATCTGCTCTCTTGATCCATCTTGTGGGCCAAATTTAAAAAGTAACTAAAAGGTTGTCTTCCTCCTCAAACTCCAACTTTATTGAAATAAGTATGCCAAATTTAAAAAGTAACTAAAAGGTTGTCTTCCTCCTCAAACTCCAACTTTATTGAAATAAGTATGCGAGTTAATTTAAAACTAAAAAGCATGATAAGATATTAATAAATAAGTATGCTAGTTAATTTAAAACTAAAAAACATGATAAGATATTAATAGGATACATGCATCATTTTTATAAATTAAAATATGTTCCATTCTATATTTACTTAACTAATTATAAAATTAAAATGGTGTCTTCCTCCTTCAACTCCAACTTTATTGAAATAAGTATGTCAGTTAATTTAAAATTAAAACTAAAAAGCATGATAAGATATTAATAGGATACATGTATCATTTTTATAAATTAAAAAATGTCTATTCTATATTTACTTAACTAATCACTCTATATTTACTTAACTAATTATAAAATTAAAATGTTGTCTTCCTCCTTCAACTCCAACTTTATTGAAATAAGTATGTCAATTAATTTAAAACTAAAACTAAAAAGCATGATAAGATATTAATAGAATACATGTATCATTTTTATAAATTAAAATATGTTCCATTATATATTTACTTAACTAATTATAAAATTAAAATATTGTATTTTAAAAATTATTAAATTTATTTTTATTTTTCAAAAAATTAGAATTAATATTAAAATTATAAGAAAAATTATAAAATAACTAATTATAAAATTAAAATGTTGTATTTTAAAACTTATTAAATTTATTTTTATTTTTCAAAAGATTAAGATTAATATTAAAATTATAAAAAACATTAAAAAATATTGTAAATTTTATTGGTAAAAAACAAACTAATACACTTTGACTAAGTAATTGTTAATATATTCTTGCCTTGGTAGTAAATAACAACTTTGACTAGGTAATTGTTAATATATTCTTGCCTTGGTAGTAAATAACAAGAAAAATTTGAACCAAATCTCACTATGATATATATTCATGATTTTTCACATTTTGGATAATTAAATTCATCCCCTTCTAATTTCACACTCACGAAGGATATGGGGAATTGAGTCCGGTTTAAAAACTAGTGTAGAATGTTGTGAAGTAAAGGTATAAACATAAAAGATGCATTCATTGTTAAGGATATTTAAGATTCTATAACTATAATGGTTAAAATTATTGCTTACTATTTACATTCACTAAAACAAAATTATATGTGATTCTTAATATAATAGTTTATTATGTGAAACTCTTTCATGTTAAAGTTGTGATTCTTATATAATCCAGAAGTATTTTTTCTTTAAGAATGCAATGCCTTAGCTATTTCTTTCTAAAAATGAATATGCATTTCATTGGGTTCAACCACATACAACAAAATCATATATAATTCCTAGTATAATAGTTTATTATGTGAAACTCTTTTATGTTAAAGTTGCGATTCTTATATAATTGAGGAGTATTTTTTCTTTAAGAATGGCATGCCTTAGTTATTTATTTCTAAAAATGAATATGCATTTCATTGGGTTCAACCACATACTACTTTAAGAATGATATGTTTTAGTTATTTCTTTCTAAGAATATATATGTATTTCATTAGGTTCAACCACATCCTATATTTGTTGTATGCTTAATTATTTTCTTTCATTAGATTTAACCATATGCATTCAACTAAGTACTATTTTTATGTATTTCATTGGGTTCAACCACATGCTATATTTGTTATATGCTTAATTGTTTTCTTTCATTAAGTTTAACAACATGAATTCAACTAAATACTGTTCAATTTTTTTTTTTAAATAACAAAAAAACTCAAATAATTTTTGAATTTTTAAATAATAAAATATAAATTATTTAATCTTTATGAATGTCATAATTTATTAGAATAATTTTTTTTTTTATCAAATTAAAAAATACAAATTTCTTTTAATTCAAAATTTTATATAAATGATTTAATGTTTATGAGTGTCAAAATTTAGATACATTCCAATGTTTAAACTAGATTTTTTTATCAATTTAAAAAAATTCAAATTTCTTTTTAAATTAAAATCATACATTATCATACCATAATTTTACATACAATTATAATTAAAAAGTAAAATATATAAAAAAAAATTTAAAACAATTAGAGCTTTCAATATAAATATAACTATTATAACTTTTAACTATTTAAAAAAATATTATAACTTTATAAAAATATCAAAGTGGTGCATTGACTTTCCAATCCTTTTGCATAACAAGTTCTTATCATTTCCATGTTGGAATATAAAATATGAGAGTATATCGTTACACCAGATTTTAAAATTAAATGTAGCCTTAATTTAGTACTACATTATTAAAATGATACTATTGGTAGATGTTCCTCTGAAATTACCACCTATACCTGAGAAGGATTATATTCTATTAATTAGGTATTTGAGTATTGGTTTGAGCCTTTTTTTCACATAGAAGGTTAAACTAAAGCCACCTAATCTACACTTAGAACTTATGTGATCTCCAAGAAACATCTCCTCACTGTTTTCTATGATAAACTCGTAAGGGGAAACCCCCTACTAGATGAGGCAAGGGAAAATTGGAGATTCGATCAGCTTTCGTCACCGTCCACCTGTTTTCAGAAACAGATTAATTTCCAAAACATTTTAGATACAAATATAAAATTAAAAACACGATAAAATTTAAGCGAAAAGTTATTTGGATTCATTCTTCGAGGAGGCTGACCTACAAGCTACTTCATATAATGACCAGTCCATGAGGTCCATCATTCAGATATATTTTTTATACCTATCCATCTATTTTTACTAATACGGAATTCAATGAGTTGTACCTGTATTTAGTGACAAAATAATGAAGAAATAGAGCGACTTCAAGTCTGGCCAAATGAGATCCTGGACAAAGTCTGCATCCTCCGCCAAAGGGCGTAAACATTGTACTGTTTGACATCTCCTGCATTGAAACATGAAACAATACGCTCAAAGTAAGTAAGTAAGTATATATATATATATATATATATATATATATATATATATATATAAAACAACTGCAAAAGGCCTTCTATTCTGACTGGATTGATCCTCCAGGAAGGAGTTGCTTTCACCTTCGACGTACTCGAAAGGGTTGCTTTCACCTTAAGGATTAGAATAATATTTTTCCATTGAAGTAAGAAGTAATTTTATATCTAACTGGTTCACTCCAGCTCCAATCTTAGAAAGCACAGTGCACAGAAAACAAATGCGTTTCTGTAATTTTTTTAACCGATGTAATACCAAACAAGGTGGGCTGCTAAGCAGCAAGCGTCTGCCCTAAGTTCTTGTATTCAAAGTTTTTGTAAAAGCTACAGCTAAGAACAAGCTCTCAAAGTTCTTGCATTCAAAGTTTTTGTAGAGCAAGCTCCCAAAGTTCTTGCATTCAAAGTTTTTGTAAAAGCTACAGCTAAGAGCAAGCTCCCAATGGCGTGGTCATAGAGATGGGAGCTCTTACTAAAAGCTATAGCTAAGAGCAAGCTCCCAATGGCGTGGTCATAGAGATGGGAGCTCTTACTAAAAGCTATAGCTAAGAGCAAGCTCCCAATGGCGTGGTCATAGAGATGGGAGCTCTTACTAGCATCAATGTTGATTCTGTCAATGCCTACGTAGATGTGAGCTGAGTTGAGCTCTGGATGGACGGAGCCCATAAACTGAATTCACCATCTTCACCTGTTACAAAGGCGGGATACAGAACTGCCGGCAGATTGCCAAAATCATCTACGACAAGATGTGTGTTATAAGAATCGATACGTCCATCGAAGGCCAGGCATTGAGGGTAGGAATCGATACCTCACTTTCTGATGGACATGATTACGAGTCACTTTATGATAATTGTAATTTCATTAGATATAATTCAGAGGCAGTTTCCTTAGATAATAATTTTTATAACTTACCTTAGCAAGACAGCTATTAAGTCAAACTCCAACTAGAAATGTTGTCAAAACATAGCTTTTTAGATTTGCAAGACACTTCCAAAACTACCAGCACCAAAGTGAGCTGCTTCATATCCTAAAGAAGCAGTGGATTTTGATCATGCCAATACTAGACCACACTGCAAGAAAAGGTGTAGCTATAGTTGTACCATAAATATATTAAAAGCAATTGATTTTCGAATTAATATTGGGAATGTTTCAGAAAATGATAAGAGTGTTATGACCTCTTTATTGGCAGCACTTAATTCCTTCACCGCCATAGACTGAAAATTCAATCACCGCCTCTCTGAGTGGCCGTTGAAACTCTGAGGAGTCAGCTATCCCCACACCGTTTTGATTGTGTATTGCTGTCAAAGATTGAAAGCAGCAGCACACCACAATGATTTCTGAAGAAGCGGTTGCATCCATCTGCCACAGTTCATCGAATCATTATTTAGGCTGAGTATTACATGGATCTTTGAAGAGCCGTTTTTGGAGAAGTAATCTATTGACATGTTCCAGTTGGTCAGATGATAAAAGGAGGAGCGTGTCACTGTTGTAGCTCATCAAAGTTCAAAGGGACATCCACCATCTGTGCTGCAGTCAAAGATCGAAGGGGCATCCAACATTCCAGTTACAGTGCATGAAAGGGTAGAGTATCCACATAAATTCTGAACAGAGAATTTTGGTTTAGATGTAGTGAAGGTCAAGGTAATTAATGTGACCGACTATATTTCTGGTGTATATATACTTATGTAATTCTCATGGAAAGACATGGCGAGGAAAACAAATTCTGAGTTGAATGAAAACAGAGTTTCAACTCTGCACTTTTGATCCTATATTCCTCTCTGTCTTTAGGAGTTTGTAAACTCATGGTTGAATGGTTAAATAATGTTTTTTTTTTTTGCTGTAGCATGATGATTTTCTGAGCATATATGATTGATTATGGAATGTTTAGTTTTGCTATAGCAAGTTAGATTTCAAAATTTCCTGAAACAGAGTATGATGAAACAGTCAAGTTTGATGAATGCATAGGTTATCTAAAAATAGTTGTTACAGTCAGCTATGACTATCCTGTAGATGACTATTAGATGAAACATTCAGCAGCAACACAGCTGCAAATAGATGACTATTGGGTGAAACAGTCAGTTGCAACATAGCTGGAATTGTTTTGTAGGTGAGAATTTATGAATTTTGTGATCTGAGTGTGTTGCTGTGAGTAGATGCAACACGCCCCTGCCTTCCCACAGTGGTATCAAAGCTAAATGTTTATGATTTATGTTAGCTGATTCTGTGCTCACTTCATGAATGAGCCGTATGATTGTATGTTGAACCTTTTTGAGTTTTATTTGGAGATCTTGCTGTTGAGTTTTACTCCAGCACCCCCTTCCTGCTACGTAGAAAGAGCAGAAGTAGGTTTAGTTGAGTTCGGTGTTGAAAGAGAGCTCACATGCTCCCTTAAGTAAAGGTTGATTCATCATTTAGTAGATGAAGTCTGAATCAAGTGTGTCTTGGTTAAGTTGTTCAAGCCTGATCGTGGTTTGTGTAAAGAGAAGAAAGAGTTGTAGCCCATGGATGAAGTTGATTTTTTGTTTGTGTTTCCTTAAACAGAGGTTGAGTAGTTGAAAGGAAGACATTCTTTCTGGTTGAGAGCTCCCATATAGTTTAATGGTAGAGCAGTTTGATTTGCATTGTTTTGGAAGTTTATTTGGTTTGAGTTGAAGCCCATATGTGTGAGGTCGTATCCAAGTAATTTTTTTTAAAAGTATGTGCAAGTATTTGAAGACAAAGACATGGGGAAAAGCAGAAGGCTTAAATGAATGAAGAAGAATATGGTGAATGCAAAAGAAGTTTGTTTTGCCATAGTAGAGATATTAGGTGAAGCCACCGAGGAACCTATTGAAGCAGAGGAATTTCAAGAGAAGGCAGAGGATACTGAAGTAGATGAAGTTCAAGACAAGTTAGAGGATGCATGGAGTGACATCTATTATCCACGGCCATAATTCTCAGGTATAACTTATGAATGTTGTTCAGTTAATATGAAAAATTTCTTGCATGCTAGAGGTTTATGGAATTTTGTTGAGAATGGAGTTCAAAAACCCCAGGATGAGGCAAGAGATGCATTTGCGTTGTACTACATCCAGCAACCTTTGGATGATAATATTTTTATGTAATTGTTGAAGCAAACATGGCTAGAGAAGCTTGGGAAATTTTGAAGAGAAATTTTGATTTAAGGGGGAGATATATGGCTGAGACACAGCATGTTAACATTTCAATAGACAAATTTGCAGAAGTAGCAGAAGATAGTCAAATTATTTGTGAATCTCACAGTTGTGTTGATATATCAAATGATGAAAATTATGTTGAAACTAAAGGTGAAAATGAGGTTGTTGTATCTTGTACAGCAACAGCAGAATTTGAAGAAGTTGAAATTGCTATTGATAAAGATGTTGATGTGGTTTTGAATTTAGATGTCACTGAAGTGAATTGTGAAAATGATGGAATGGTTAACATGCAGAATGTTGATAAAGATGATAAATTCCTCAAGTGTGAAGGCAACAAAGAAGAATTTGTGCAAGAAGAGTCCTTGATGGACACTCCCATGAAGGCATTTAAATCATGTATTGAATTTGAAGTTTATGAACATGTAGGTACAATGAATCTAGTAGACAACACTAAAGATGTTGTAGAAGTCGAAGACCAAGATGAGCTTGAAATAATTTTGTTAAGATCCTAGTGGACGACCTTCACTAACATCTAGAGGTTTTGGTGTAACGGTTCGTATCATTTGGTATCAGAGCCTCCACCCAAGTTCAAGTCACAGAGCGGGTGGCAACGTCAGCATTGCAGTTTTCGCCCGGGGCTCGTACGGCGCAAAGGGGACACCACCGTACGGGCTCACATCCAGCCCAGAGTCTAGACTGTGGAGCGTCGTGGGATGTTAAGATCCTAGTGGATGGCCTTCACTAACATCACGAGGTTTTGGTGTAACGGTTCGTATCAAATTTACAGTAGTCATGTAGCAGAAAATGAAAAGTGTTGCACTGATCCATTTGGTGCATATAAGGAAGATGATAAAGCTTCGTGTGGAAAATACATTTATGAAAATGGTGTATCTGTTGATGGAAAAAGTGCTAGTGATATTTTTGAAGAAGAATCTGCAGCGATATTGAATGGTGCAGATAAGGATAGAAAAGAGAATGAGATGTTTTCTAATAATTTGTTTGAAAGTGATTATGCAAGTACAAAGGAAGAAAATGATGAAGTCTTGTCTTGTAAGTCAAATATTGAAGGTGATGGAACTGCCAGTGTAGCAGTTTGTTCTTTGAATATTCCAGCGATGTTTATTGCTGATGACAACTATGAAGAAGGTGCCAATGAAGCAACCAATATTGGTAAAATTGCCCATGGAGAAGTAATGGTCAATGATGATCATGATGATAGAATGAGGACTGCCATATCAATAGTATGTGAAGCAACATCAAAAGTTAAGAAAGATAAAGTACACTATGTTGAAATGCTTGAACTAGTTTGTGAGTTTTTTTTAAATATTGATGATTTTAATTTTGTTGATGAATTTGATAAGATTGTTGAAGAATGCACAGAAGTTGCAGCGATTGAAGCAGAAGGAATTTATAATGATGCTCAAAATAAAAAGGCTGATGATTTGGTGATTGCAGAAGCAATGATAGAAAAAGAGTTTCATAATGTTGTATGTTCTATTGAAGACAGAGTGGTTGAAATAAGAAATGATGTTATTGATGAACAGTTGAAATTTTTGGAAAAATAGCTTGAAAAGCGAAGATATGATGATAAATATATGAGTCTTGTTGCAGAAGCAGATATGGAGAATGTTGATTGCCTTGTTGTTGCAGCAATAGAGGTAGATTTGAATGAAGAGATAGTGACAACTCTCAGAGAAGAACAAAATGAAAGGAATCAATATTGTTCATAGTATGATAAATTATAGAATGTTGACAAAATGTTTGAGTGTGCAGATGAGAAACCAATCGAAGATAAAGAAGAATCCTTTGAAGATGATGATGAGTTTGATTTGAATGAAGAAAATTGCAGCGAAGATGCACTGGTTGAAGAATCAGTTGAAAAGATATTCATGTCATGGAGTCCTGAAGAAATCATGCATTACTATCAATTAGTATGTTTGCATAATGACATTGAACAGATTACTCTTGCTGAAGTTAAATATAGCTTGTTGGATCTTTGTATGCACACGTTACAGTATTTAGATGAAAAGATTTGGATTGAAGTCCTTGGCATAAAGGACATTAAAAATTTGAATGATGGCAAGAAAATTGAAGAACGTGTTGTAGTTGAAGCTGATCATATTGAATTTGAGGAATCAAAGAAAACACTGAAGATAAAGAAGAAAGTGAAGATGAAGAATCAAAAGTATTCTTGGTGTAAATTTTAGCGTTCTAAGCCAAGTAATGATGAAGCTGAAGTTGAGAATGATGTAATAAAAATTATGAATGATGAATGGTTTGCAAAATCCAAGAAGGTTGATAGAAATGATCTTGGTGTTGAAGTAAAGGATGAAATATTATATTTTGAACAGCCAGCTGAAGCTGAGAAGGGCAAGTATTGTGGAGCTACCAAGCAAAACAAGTCCAGATTAATAAGATATAAAGTCAAGATGAAGAGATGGTTGAATCCACAAGTGAAGTGCAAGCTGAAGAAAATTAAGGTGAAGATGAAGATAAAACAGAAAACAAAGTTTACATATTTCAAATTTTGGAGTCGAAAGAAAAAGAAATGCTCATGAAAGAGTTGAAGAAAAGCAACACTAGTATGTTGCAACAAAGAATGTGAAACAAATTTTTGAGTTGTTTAGCTATTGATGTAAATCTTGCTGAGACTTAGACCAGCAGGCACTATAAATGAAATGTTGTTTTGATATGTTTGTAAAGTTATAGTTGTTTTTGTTTGATGTATTTTGGGTGAAGTAATTAAGGGGGAGAATGTTGGCAGTCGTTAATTCCTTCACCGCCACAGACTGAAAAGTCAATCACTGCCTCTTTGAGTGGTCATTGAAACTCTAAGGAGTCAGCCACCACCACACCATTTTGATTATGTATTGTTGTCAAAGATTGAAAGGGGCAGCACACCACAATGATTTCTGAAGAAGCAGTTGTAGCAATCTGCCACAGTTCATCGAATGATTATTTAGGTTGAGTATTACATGGATCTTTCAAGAGCCGTTTTTGGAGAAGTCATCTACTGACATGTTCCAGTTGGTCAGATGAAAAAAGGAGGAGCATGTCACTGTTGCAGCTCATCAAAGTTCAAAGGGACATTCACCATCTGTGTTGTAGCCTGTCAAAGATCGAAGGGGCATCCAATATTCCTATTACAGTGCATGAAAGGGTAGAGTATCCACATAAATTCTGAACAGACAATTTTGGTTTAGATGTAGTGAAAGGTCAAGGTAATTAATATGACCGACTATATTTCTGATGTATATATACCTATGTAATTCTCATGGAAAGACATGGTGAGGAAAAAAAATTCTGAGTTGAATGAAAATAGAGTTTCAACTTTGTACTTTTGATCCTATATTCCTCTCTGTCTTTAGGAGTTTGTAAACTCATGGTTGAATGGTTAAATAATGTTTTTTTTCTTTTTTGTTGTAGCATAATGATTTTCTGAGCGTATATGATTTATTGTGGAATGTTTAGCTTTTCTACAGCAAGTTAGATTTCAGAATTTGTTGAAACAGAGTATGATGAAACAGTCAAGTTTGATGAACGCATGGGTTATCTAAACATAGCTATCACAGTCAGCTGTGACTGTCCTGTAGATGACTATTGGATGAAACAATCAGCAAAAACACAGCTGCAACAGTCCTGTAGATGGTTGTTGGGTGAAACAGTCAGTTGCAACATAGCTGCAACTGTTCTGCAGGTGAGAATTTATGAATTTTGTGATCTAAGTGTGTTGCTGTGAGTAGATGCAACACCCCCCTGCCTTCCCACACTCTCTTGGATAGTCTAATAAATACATAGAATCATTTAGTTTTAACTTGATATACATCTAAATACATATAATTTAAAAACTAATTCTAATAATAAATGGAAAAACCCTAATAAATGTAAAGATAAATCTGTAAAAATGAGTATATTTAAATATATTTTTATGTATTAGAAATGTAAAGATGAATTTGTAAAAATGAGTATATTTCAATACTTTTATGTATTAATTCTAAAAAGGAAAATTAATATGTGAATTTTTATGTATTAATTCTAAAAAGGAAAAGTAATATGTGAATTTGCATGTGGTTCATACTCCAATGTGACCCTTTCGTGCAGGTGTTAGTGGATGGCCAAGGTCAACGTTTATTATCACAAGTTTTAGTAGCTGGGCGAGATTACATGTTCGTACATTCGTAGAGCTTCTCCTTTGAAGAATAGGAGATCAATGGTTAAAATTTGTGGTGGAAGTTCTACATAATATGGTGGCACCCTTTTTCATGATACAATGACTACAAATGGATTAGCATTGTATGGATGAAAAGTGTAGCTAGAAAGAGACTCAAAGTGGATTTCATTTAGTTTGTACTAGCGATATCTCTAGAGAAACTAGAAACTGCTTACCTTCACAAAGCTCAGAAGGATTGCTTTGAGGGTAGATCCTTCAAATGCAATGGAAACCAATGGCCTATCTATAGGCTGTAGAAAAATTATAAACATTTAAGTGATTGCCTACTCCCAAAAATCGATGAAGTTTAATTCGTATATCCGTTTCTATCAAACATCTAATATATAAGTTATTTTCTGTGTTTGTTAATATTGCGAAGTAATCTTCTTTTAGACTGAATGGGTTTTAGGCATTTAGGGTTTCAACAGGTAGTAAAGTAATCTTCCAATTAGAAAAAGTGATTTTTACTTAACTTCGGGTCAAAAAGAGCTTTGAATCTGTTTCAGGTGCAATCTTCTACTTGCGCCAATCCATTGGGATTTCGAAGTAAACCCTTGCTCATCCTGACAGCGAGGAAGGAAAAAATGATGGGTTAGATAGTCTGCTTGCTTCTCCTGGTATGTGATTTTTCTTCTAGCAGTAATTTGTTGGGTATGCTTCCATAAAAGAAAATTCACTGTCATATGACATATTTCTTCAATTCAGATACATGTTTTTTCAATTCAGATGATATATTTTTTCAATCATTCAATGCCCTTTTTTATATATGAAGCAGAAAAAAGCAGACTCAGTAATGATAATTTTTTTCAATAGCATTTTCATACTTCCATGCTTGGAATTTATTTTCATTTACCACATTGCAATTACTTACTCCAAAAACATAAAGTAGACTCTTCTAGTATTCCAAGACATCATGTGGTTGTACTATGTAATTTAGCTATGGTGAAAAATTGGCCTATACTTCAAAACTGTTAGAAAGACGAAGATACTAGCACTGTAGATGTCATCGAAATTACGACCTATCCATAATTCCTACCATGTCAAGACACTGAGCACAATGCAAGTTGTAAGTGTGAATGTAAATGGAAATCAACGCCCAATAGCTAATAACAATTTTAATATGATAAATGCAGATAGAAGGCATCGCCCCATAGCTAATACCAATTTCAAGATGATAAGATTAAGAAATCTCTTTTGTAAAATTGAAATCCAACTAGTAAAGTAATAACCATATTATTTGCATTTGGAACAAGCTAGGAGGAAAGTAAAACAAAGGATCCTAAATCAAACACAGGGCCAATCATGTAAATTTTGAAAGTGAATGGACAGAGGAGGGAATATGTGAGGTGTGTGTACCATTAATATCTTGTTGCCCCGACAAACCTGCTAAAATTTCGAGAGCTATCTGGACGACAGAGCTAAGAGGATGTTTGTGTTGCTTCTTGTACCTATACTATTGTCTTTGCTATCTTTGCTCCTACCTTTGTATCTACTTCTATTTATGGATTTTATGCTATTGAAACAACTTAGTTGGGTCAATGAAAACGTTTGGTATGTTGTTATGCATGAAAAAAATTTCTTCCACGGGAGGAGCTATGCAAATGGATTGGAGCTATGACATGATTCCAGTGGTTGATTCAACGAAAAATCCAGGAACATAACATTGGGACCTGTTAGCGGGGCTCTTCAGCTCCAACTGGTCACATCCTCCTACGTAATTAGCTCCTCCCTCTTTGGCAATGCCCCAAACACCTCACCAATTCACAACGACATCCAGTAACCTTGGGGCTACACCAGATGTACTACTGACAGAAAATATGATTGCAAGAAGAACACGATCTACAGAGAAGGGATAATTCCATCGCCATATTCAACTTTCTTTTTCTATGAGGGAAGCATTCTTCTCGCATCTCTTGCCAAACCAACGTTGGAGTGGAGATGAGCAAGGAATATGAGCTATGATGAACATGAGTTATGATGGATGGACATGGTGGACATGGTGCAAAAATGTGACACTGTAGCTATTAAAATATATACAAGTGGCGAGCATGCCAACAACCACAACAATGAACCTCCGTGGAGAAATGTAAAACTTTTATGGAACATTTAGTGCTAGAAAACTAATGTTAAACCCACCAAGTAACATTAATTCACGTCTTTATATTTTTCACATTTTGGATTAAAAAGACTACAATAAATTTATAGGGAATCGACCATCGCCTCATTATGAGGCCAAATAAGAGGTCCAATACACTCATTGGTGGACAAAATGGTACCGCAGACACCATTGGCTAAGCAAAAGTGTTTTGCATAAAACTTAGCTTATAGTGTCTTGAATGGCGGGTTGGTTTAATTGAAAAGGCTACAGAGCCGTTACTAGAGTCCCTATAGCCTAAGGCAGGGACTAATAACAAAGGCGAATGCTTTTTGTAGTATAAGCCTCCCATTGATTGAGGCTTCTCCCAGGATTCTAAAATATCAATGGATGCACGTTATGTAACCAACATTACATCATAGCGAGTGATGACTACATATTAATCAATGTTCTACCAAGTTTTCGGGAAGTTGTAATGTGGGAGCGGGGAAACATAAGAGTGGATTATATAGAATTTTCTCTCAAATTTTATAGGAAACGTTAGAGGTGATGTCAGGTATTCAACATAGACAACCTTGCCGGAAATACTACAAAATTTATATAAGAATACATAAAAATTGAAAGTTGGAGCATGAAAATATTTAATTGTATAATCTAAAGATTAATACAAGGTTACAACCAATGTTACAACATACATCAAGTGAAATAAAATAAATACAATCATACATAAGCTATAAATGATAAAACAAAATCGGAAATACAACTAATAGTAAACATCGAAATGAAATCTAAGCTAGAGAGGAGGAAAATAGTGGATGGCGTGACTCTTTATCATTTAATTTTTTATTAGTTTTTTATTTTTTGGTAAGAAAAAGTCAAAGGAAATGCGGGGATGCCATTTCTAGGGGGAAACGTTTCCCTTATGTGTTTCATTGAGTTTCCTTCAAACGGGGACGTGGTGGGATGTTTCTATTGGAGTTTCCAAGTTTTTGAGATGTGTGGGGATTGTACTAATACTAACAATTAGAGTTGGGATTGTACTTACACCTAACACTCCCATTTAATTACAATCATTGACATTATACAACATAAACATCATTCACAATAGACTAAGAGATGCATCAATCAATTCAACTAACATATTACATCATTTATGTCACATCCCCTCCCATCGATCCAACACAAGGTCCAAGGGAACATGACACTAAAGTTCTTGTGCTTTTATAAAACTCAGACCCATTCATCATATTCATACAAACAAAATGCAAGTGTGCAGATGCAAATCAAAATAAACATGCACAACGGAATTAAACTATCCCCACAGACATCTATGATGCATAAATCATAATCATAACAGTCTTAATTAAATACATTGTAGAATTAACACAAAAGAGAGAATATTTATCTTGCAATGGTGCCTTCTTGAGAAACTAGCTATGTCACTGCAACATTCCACCGAGCCATAGGACAATTGTGTTCATCAATCTCTCAACACAATTGCCACCCCTAAGCTGGGCATGATTACCAAAAGGAATGGGAACCTTCAACCCTATGCATAGAAAAATGAACACCACATCTAAGTCAAACCAATCCACAGCTGGGATTATCAAGCCAAATGTGAACCCTTTTCACTTTTGGATGCTTGCACTTAAGCTCAAGCCAAAACAATGGGTACCCATAACTCAAACCACAACATCATCTTCCCACACACATCAATCTCAAATATTGGGCATGGATACACATTTTTAACAATGGGATTTACCAAATAGGGCCCCCATTGGTTCTTCCACTTCGTGCCACACCCAAACGAATTATGGGGAGGGAAATTCGACCACATGGAAGAAATTTTTTTTCTCCACATTTAAATGAGCATTTGAATGGCCCAAAACGGCCTCTATGGACCCCCAAAATGAGCTCCCTTCTTCCCAGTCACTCTGCAATACCAAAAACACCCTCTTCACAACTAGAAAATAAGGAAACACTGGAAAAATGTGGAGGGGAAATGCCCTACCAGCTAGAATTGTTTGAGAGAGCCCAACCAGTTGATGAATAATGGCTTGGGGAAAAATTACATGGCTCTTTACTTGCCCAAGAAGCTAAACACGTTTTTCCAAACATGGTGGCTTGCCCATACCTGAATTTTAGACAACCATACCTCTCCAATCCCAAAGCATTAACTACCTCAACCAACCCTTGGAAGAAATAAATGATTGGGTACAAAAGTCAACATGGGTAGTTGATGGTTCATGGGTTCTCTCATTGACACTTGGTTTGACACTATTCGCTCAAGGGTTTGAATATTTTCCCTCCCTATTCCTTGTAAAAACCATGCCCCCATCTCTTGTTACATTACATTGCATAACTAGTTGTGGGTATTGTATTAAAATGCGTATTTACATCATATTTATGATTTCTATTGTGCCTGGATAGCACACAAATCATATGCATCAACTATAACACTAAATCGATGGTGGGGCCTTGTCCTTGAGCTCCTCACTGTGATTTTATAACGATATTACATCATTTACATTTTAATGTGTTAATTGTTGAGCATCAATTCAATATGATCTAGGATCTTATCTGAGAGAATAACATGTACAGCATATCAATCACAAAAAGCAATCACAAGAGACAATAGACACACAGAGTTTCCTTGGGGAAAACCATAAAGGTGAAAAACTCCAATAACTTCCTTATAGATAGATAGAGCAATGATACAAAACCCAAGCATAAGAGATAGTCTCCTAGCAGCAGCTTCTCCTCCTCCACTAGTGCGCCACTCTCCAATGAGTGTATGAGTGAGAAAGTGAATGATGAAATAGAGTGCCTCCCGCACTCTATTTATACATGACTTGACTTGCCTAATAACCTTCCTAGGTCGGCCTCAACTTAACCACTTAACATAATGCTGACAGGGCTGACCCCCGATAGGGTGGTCTAATAACCTTTTAACCCACATGACTTATACAGGGCCGACCCCATCAAGGTGGTCTAATAACCCATCAAGTATAAGTTAAGGCACTTACAATATAAATAATGAGACTTCCGTATAGAATAATAATACCATCTCTATAGGAATACAATA
Organism: Larix kaempferi; assembly: GCA_027924585.1. Lineage (NCBI taxonomy): Eukaryota > Viridiplantae > Streptophyta > Pinopsida > Pinales > Pinaceae > Larix > Larix kaempferi. Next base: position 652,622 of record BSBM01000314.1, read on the forward strand.
TACATATGTGAAATACATTCTGAAGTTACATATACATCAACACTCCCTCTTAACTAGGAAGGTATTTCTCGACACAGATCTGCTAGCACAAGTCTTCTTCTCTGGATCATCGTCACTGGATCATTGTCATCAAATCATCATCATTGTCTATGCTGCTGCTATCTCAATCAATCTCTAATATGATCATCATAGGAAGTTCTACAGAGCCAACCCTTTTTCATGCTGGATGTATGCCCACCACATGTAGGTCTTCATCATCACTGGCCATACTGTGGAATCCTCAGGACTTATTACCAGGATCCCAGGACTGATTATGAAACCTCGAAAGAGGATCCCAGGACTGATTACCAGCACACAACTCAACCTATTGGATCTCCCATGACCCTTTTACATGCCACTACACAACCTGTCCATGGCCATAGAGTATCATACTGATACTCATGATCATACTGATCATAACATCGTTCACGAAGCACAACCCAGATGCACATCACACAACACTTCCATTCACCGACATGGGAAGACACACTTCAACCATCTCTAAAAGGCTCGGCACTTATATCTACGCCATGGGAAGACACACTTCAACCATGCTAGAATGGCATCGCATTTATATCGCAGTCATGGGAAGACACACTTCAACCATGCTCGAATGGCACAGCACTTATATCGGAGCCATGGGAAGACACACTTCAACCATGCTCGAATGGCATAGCTCTTACATCAATGACCATGGGAAGACACACTTCAACCATGTCGGAATGGCCCCTGCCCTTACATCTGCACCATGGGAGAACACATCTACCACCATGTGAGAATGGCTCCAGCAATTACATCATGACCATGGGATAACACATCTGCCACCATGTCGGAAAAGCCCAGCAATTACATCGCGACCATGGGAGAACACATCTACAACCATGTCCGAAAAGCCCATGTGCATCTATGTCTTGGGAACTCATCACACATAATCCAACTGATTATGCAATGTATCCACCTGATACATATCATCACATATGATCATCCTAATCATGATCGTAGCATCATCCTGATGCATATCATCCATAGTATCATCCTAATACTCATCTCACATGATCCTCCTAATCATCATCATAGCATAATCCTGATGCATATCATCTAGAGTATCATCCTAATACTCATCTCACATGATCCTCTTGATCATCATCACTACATCATCCTGATGCATATACATATACATGATCCAATTGATCATATCAAGCAATAACTGGAGCATCATCCTGATGCTCATCACATAGCGCTTACATCCACAGCCATGGGAAGGATCCTCCTCTCACCATGCTTGGAATGACTCCTGCAGATGTGTCCCATAAATTCTTCCTCGAAGTATCTTCTATCTGAAGAACACCAAGCCTCTCTCTGAAGTACTCAAATTTCACTATGGCTAGTAGTTTCGTCAACACATCTACAACCTGCTCATCCGTCGCAACATGCAGGAGCTTCATTGCTCCTCTCTGCACCATATACCTGATATAGTGATATTTGACTCAATGTGCTTCGACCTGTCATGGAACACTGGGTTCTCAGCCAGCTTCACACAACTCTGGTTGTCACAAAAGATACCATTAGAATCCAACGGGAGATCAAATAGCTCAGACAGTAGCTTCCTAAGCCATACTTCCTCACAACTAGCCAAACAAACTGCAACATACTCTGCTTGGGCTGTACTCAGTGCCACACGGGACTGCTTCCTGCTAAAAAAAGAGATCATACTGGATCCCATACTGAAGCAGCACCCCGAAGTGCTCTTCTTATCTGCAGCACTGCCCGCCCATTCCGAATCAACATAACCTTGTAGGTTAAACTTTTGATTCGCATCATACTTGAGCCCATAATCAATTGTACCCTTCAGGTACCTCAGAATATGCTTTACAACAACGAGGTGAACATTTCTCGGATACGTCAGAAACTGGCTCAATGTGTTCACTGCAAAGAAAATATTTGGTCTCGTGTTCGTCATGTACATCAAGGACCCAATCATCTGACAATACACAGTGACATCAACCGGATCAGATGAAGCATCACACAAAAGCTTCAGGTTTGATGCCATAGGTGTGGCCATGGCCTTGCAGTCCATCATCCTGAACCTCTTTAGGATCTCTACTGCATACTTCCCTTGTTCAAGGAAGATTCCATCTGCACTCTGCCACACCTCCATTCCTAGAAAGTAGTGCATCTTCCCCAAGTCCTTCATCTCGAACTCGGCAGCAAGCTTCCTCTTCGTGTCGAAAATCAATCTATCCTCTCCTGTTACAAACATGCCATCCACATACAATAAGAGTATCACAGGATTGCCTTCCTCAACCTTGTAGTAAAGGTTGGAATCCGCTTTACTCTTGGTAAAGCTCAAACTGGATAGAAAATTGTCTATCCTACCATACCAAGTCCTAGGAGCTTCCTTCAATCCATACAAGGCTTTCTTCAACCTGCACACATATGAGACTTTGTCATGTGTCTCAAAACCAAGTGGCTGCTCCACATACACTTCCTCCTTGACTACACCATTCAAGAAGGCTATCTTGACATCCATCTGGTGTATCTTCCATTTCATCACTTGCTTTATATTTCTCTATGCTGCCATCTGCAGCATGCTTGATCTTATAAATCCACTTGGAAGTCACAACAGACGTCCCTTCAGGTCTTGGGACTACATCCCAAACATCATTCTTCATGATCGACGGATCATGCCATCCTTCCATTACTTCATCCCAGATCCTAGGAACTTCAGATTCTTCAATAGATAGCTTTGTTGCTGAACAAATGTTGTAGTCCTTCTTTTGTAGGTGATGGTATATGATCTTGCCTACAAGACAAGTTAAATTGCATGATTAGAAACATCTCATAGTTTTCAGAACAAATTCTTACACATAAAGAAATATGTCATACAGTCATGCAATTATTTTAGCCAATGCTTCAATACAACATTTATCCATATCCTGTAACTTTCTAGATGCCTTCCAATCTCTACCAGAACAATGTTAAGAGTGTGCACAACTCCCAACATGTTAGCAAAGAGATTTCATTCTAGATAAGTAGCAATGGAATGTTGTACAGTTCCATAGGCCATTTACCCATCCCATGCATATTAGTAGTATATTGTTCATTAATGCAATTTCTAATATGCATAGTACACAACCTAAGTTTAGGAACATAAGTATATACGTCATTGAACAGTATTATTTGAACAATCAAATATACAAGAAATGACAATTCAAATACTTATCTTTGTTTGTTTGTTGGGTGGACTCCCTCTCAATCTTTGCTTTCTTGCAGGAACTACTAGAGTGTGCTCCCTCTTGATCTTTGCTTCCTGGATTACTTGTCCTTGAACTTATATCCATCCTCGATCACTATGCATGCTTACTAGTATCATCATTGTGTTACCCTCGAGATCTCATACATAATCATACATTCATTAGTATAATCTCAATACTATCAAAACACAATAATCTTAAACATGTATAGTCATGATCATTTCAAACACAGATAATAAGCATTAGCATTCAAAGTTTCAGGGAAGACTTCTCTTACTCATGCATATTCATATTTGACCATAGAACTCTTCTGGTTAGTCATATCATCAATCAAGGTAAGAGACATAATATGCATAAACCCTAGATTACTCAAACTTGTAACTTTATGAGTAATCATTATCAATCATACAAAAGTATAAGATCCTTACATAGGGTAGGATTCTAACTTGATATAGGAAAAACATACCTGGTCATCATATTTGCTAGTTATGTCTAGCAATGTTTTTCTTGTTCTCTTCAATGACCTGCATAACTCATAAGTTAACCATTGTAGAACCAAATTATACATACCTCTATGTGATCCATGACTATGGATGAGTCTTTGTCTTTATGTCATCATGGTCTTGATCTAGAGCTTGATTTGTACCTTTCATGTTAGCGGATAACATTCTCCTCATACAACACCACAGTGCATTAGTACAATCATAATACAATCATAGGTGTCATACCCCTAATCAATGAATGTCTTCTATCATGCATTCATACTTTTACTAGGGTGAAAACTCAATAGCATGAAGACAATCATATTATAAACTTCATCATGAACAGATTTCAAAACATACCTATAAGTCATACCTGTCATATTGCTTGTAGTAGTTGTTGTTGTTGTTCTTTTTGTTCTTAGGACAATCAGAGGAAAAGTGTCCTCTTCTTGGTATGTGCTGTGAGAGCTTGATCTTCATTCCCATCTTCTCTTCTCGAGCTACAATCCGAGCTTCTTCCTATGAGCATTCTTCCCATATCCTACTGAATGTGATAAGTTTCTTCCTAGTACAAATTCCTTGTATGAAGGAATCCCATGACCTAGGAAGGCCATTAAGAGTGGTCATTACCACTTCTCCATTCTCTATAACTTCTCCCACAGCTTCAAGTTGTTCTTTTATTTGGGAGACCCTTGAGAAATAAGACTGCATTGTCTCCGCATTCTGGAACTTGATATTCTTCAATTGATTCCTCAAGGTCATCTTCTGATTTATATTCTTCCCTTCAAATAGCTTGGTCAAGTAATCAAACATATCCTTTAGGTGTCTTCAGAGATGACACATGTGGCATGAGATGGTTTTTTTTTTTGGATAGAATCAGCAATGATCCTTTCAGCCTTGACTAATTTCCTCTTGTGTAAGGCCTTAGTCTCTTCTCCCTCTGGGACAGGAACCCCTTCACTTATGTAGGTGTCCAACTCACTCTCTTCTAGAATTAACCCAATCTTATACTTCCATGCTCAGAAGTTATCAGCCCCTTCAAGCTTATCCTCAAGCTTGGTGTGGTAAGACATCTTAAAGAGTATTTCAAATGAAATAGAAAAGATTTAGGTCTTACCACTTGATTTGCAGGAATCTGGATCTGGAGCTGGATTAGGGTTTGTTAGAGAAACCCTAAAAATTCAAACTTTGAATTTCAAACTTCTGAAAAGATAGAAAGATGCGCCTTGATGAGATGATCAAGATGGTATTCTCGGAATTTTAAAAGTGCAAAGTTTCACCCCTCAAATTTGTTTTTCAAACTTCTGGATTCACTAGGGAGGACCCTGAATTAGGGTTTGATTTTCCTGGAGCTTCATCCATCCAAAAAGTTCGATCTTTGTCTCTAAACTTCGATTTTTCAAAGTATCTTCCAGCCATGGTCTCAGATTTCATAAATTCCAACTTTTGCAGAAGCCCTAATTTCTGACTTCACTAGAGAGGACCCCAAGCTAGGGTTTGATTTTCCCAGAGCTTCACCAAACCAAACAGTTCAATCCAAAGCTCTAAACTTCGATTTTTTGAAGGAGCTTCCAGCCATGGTCTCAGATTTCAGAAATTCCAACTTTTGAAGAAGCCCTAATTTTCGGCTTCACTAGAGAGGACCCCAAACTAGGGTTTGATTTTCCTGGAGCTTCACCCAACCAAAAAATTCGATCCGAAGCTATAAACTTCTATTTTTATGAGAAGCATCCAGCCATGGTCTTAGATTTCAGAAATTCCACTTTGTGTTGAAACCCTAATTTTTAGGGCCAAAATTGAAAGTGCTCAGAATTGAATTCTGATTGGACAGAAAGATGCGCCTTGCTAAGGAGAGTCAATCTAGCCTCCTTTATTTGAAGATATGTGGAGAGAAACCCTCAAAAAAATAATCCCTAGCTTCCGCAATTCCACAGTGTCTTCTTCTCAGGTTAGCTCTAATACCATGTTAATTTTTTAGCATCAATTCAATATGATCTAGGATCTTATTTGAGAGAATAACATGTACAGCATATCAATCACAATAAGCAATCACAAAAGACAATAGACACACAGAGTTTCCTTGGGGAAAACCATAAAGGTGAAAAACCCCAATAACTTCCTCAGAGATAGATAGAGCAATGATACAAAACCCAAGCATAAGAGATAGTCTCCTAGCAACAACTTCTCCTCATCCACTAGTGCGCCACTCTCCAATGAGCGTATGACTGACAAAGTGAATGATGAAATAGAGTGCCTCCCACACTCTATTTATACATGACTTGACTTGCCTAATAACCTTACTAGGTCGGCCTCAACTTAACCACTTAACATAATGCTGACAGGGACAACCCCAATAGAGTGGTCTAATAACCCTTTAACCCACATGACTTATATATGGCTGACCCCATCAAGGTGGTCTAATAACCCATCAAGTATAAGTAACGACACTTACAATATAAATGATGACACTTCCATATAGAGAAATAATAACATCTCTATAGGAATACAATATACATATGTGAAATACATTCCGAAGTTACATATACATCAACATAATGCAATGGAGTCAAAATCAAAATATTACAATTTACATTATCGATAACAATATAACAGAATATTTTTCCTATATAAAGATAACCATATCTATGAAATTGTCTTTTGATTTGCCAAAAAAAAAGAAAAAACTTTACCATTGAAAAATTGCGTAGATGTATATGGCCATTGTTTGATTATTCAAGACTATAAGTTCAAGATTTTTTTTTTCTTCCTTGAACTCCATACCATGTATTCTCTATCCTTCTTGTCTTCCTCTACTTCAACTTTACCCTTTCCTTTATCTTCAAAATTTTCTATGATTCTTCAAATCTACTGCAAACATCTTCAATTCCAAAATTTATTCTTGCCTACTAGCCATCATGTAAATTCAAATTGCTCTTCACTCCATGATCTTAGTGTCAACTACTACAAGTTATATCCAAATCCCATATATTATGCTTAATTTTTTCCATAGTTAGTGCTCAATGGTTTTATGCTACATGATCAAGTGATAACAATACCTCATCTCCTCAAGGCTCCACCTCATAAGCATTCCATTCACTCACTCTTCATCCAATTCTTCTTGCTCAAAAGCGAGGATCATTTTAGGGGCGAAATTTAGCCCATGGGCTATTTTTCTATGTTTTTTTCCAAAAAACGATTCGTCAATCTGCATTTTTTGAAGCCCCATTTCGCCCAATTATGATGAGGTAAACTTTTTTCACTCTAAAATTCGCCAAATTATTATATAAACTATATAAAATACTTAGAAATTGAAATAGTTTAAAAAAAAATATCGCTAAATATTTTATAGTTGACATTTTAAGAATTGATAAGATTCTCCAAGGTTTATACACTTTTAAATAAAAAGCACTAATATCAACTTCATTATCATCTTCACATTCAGTATTCAACTCATACTTAGCCACACACTTACTAAGCAATAACTCATTCCTATTCTCGATAATTTTTTCTCTTAAATCACTTTCTTTATCTATTTCTTCAATTCTTGAGAATCCTTTGTACTTACATCTTCATCCATTGAAATTCTCTCATCAATATTTTCATTCCCTGATGATGTCATTTAGCATTGTCTCCATCTCTTGTGAGTAACCAGTAGCATTTACATCAACATCCACACCATCAACTTCATCAACCCTATCTTCAACATCATGCTCCTCTTCTCTTTCTTTAATAATTTGAGGTGTCTCACATGCAACTTTAAATTCTTAGGCTTTAGCATCATATTTTATTTCTGCACACACCCTATCTGATACAACATTCAACACTGTACGGACCTCCTCAAGATCCTCATTTGATTTCTCTCTAGCTGTTTCAAACCTTCAACATCATTCATATTTCATCCAAGATATAAGGTTTCTTCCATCTCTTTGACTTTTCTCACTATTATCAAAGCAATGGCATCTTCATCATCATTTGCGGCTATGTAACTGTCATCTTTATTTGTATCGTCGTCATTTAATTTTTTTGTCATAGCTAGGCTGTCTTTCTCGTGTTCTTTTTCCATTTCAACATCCTTGAACACTTCTCCAACGTCATTAGGTTCATAAGTTTCCTTCTGAAATTTTATTTTCTTCCTTCGAATTTCTCTTCATCATTATTTTCAGTGTCTCTCGCACTTATGCCATTTGGCAATTTCAACAGTTGTACATCGTGTCTTTTAACTTTATCTCCATCTATTTCACTTCCTTGACTTCCTTCAACACTTACACACAAACAAATTATTAGTAAAAACATGGATCTCCTCACAATTCTCAATGATATTTTTTTATACCTTCTTTAGCAATTTCCAAATATGCCCCTACTATTGTAATGGAAGTAATTTCATCTCCATTATCATCATGTTCATCTTCACACTAAATCTCCTTAATATCTTTCTTTTGATATCTTCTTTAACAACTTCCAAATCAGCCCCCACTAATGTAATGGAAGTAATTTCATCTTCATTATAAGCATGTTCATCTCATAGTGAAACTCCTTTTCTTGCACATAATGTTGATGTTCATTATCAACAATCTAAAACCATGTTTGCTTCAATCTTTCAACCTCTTATGCAATAATCAACACTGTTGTAGGTTCTTCAATTCCGTATCCTTCAACTCCATTTACAACATCTAAAATATTCTCTAAATCTTCAATATCTTCATGCAATTCATGTAATTTCACCTCAAGAAAACAATAGCGTTGTCCTCTTCTCCACTTACAGTACCAACATGATTGTCTTTTGCCCATGTATGGTTTTTTATTCAATTATAGCCTCACAAATGTTGGACCTTTCTTGAAAGTCTTTATGAAGTAGAGATTCGATGTTTGCAACAACTTTGTTTCTTTTCTTTCCATTTGCAGCATAGCAACAACACTGTTTCTTTTCTTTCCATTTGCAGCATCAAGTATGGTGTCCAAATCTTCATGAATTTTTACTTCAAGGTTAGTATCAGTGGTTTCCTCTTCTTCACCTACAACACCAATATGGTTGTCTTTTTCATATGAAGCACGAACATGGCTTCTTCCTTCCTTGTAACCTCATAAATGTCAGACCTTTCTTGATAAAGACCTTCAATGTTTGCAACAGCATTGTTTCTTTTCTTTCTATTTGCGGCATCAAGTATGCTGTCCAAATCTTCATCAATTTTTACTTCAAGGTTAGTATCATTGCTTTCCTCTTCTTCACCTACAACACCAATATCTTTGTATTTTTCACATGAAGCATCAACATGGCTTCTTCCTCCTTTCATTGTACGTGAACAATCAACAATACTAGGATTGTCAATTTGATCAATTGCCTCCATAGGCATGCTCTTCAAGAGCTCTTCTTTCTCAAATTTATCATTTGTGTCTTCTCCTTTGTATATAAATAAGGTTAACATAAAATCATTGTTTCCTTTTTCCTCATTTGCAAACTTCTTTGTTTGTAAACTCCTGAAAACTGCCAGCTTGATCAACTACATCATCTTCATTTTCGCAAACTATCTCCTCATATTCTTTCAACTCTCACAAACATTGCCAAAGCTATTGCTCATTTTCATCTTTAATTTTTGGCTTAATAGAATCCAATGCTTCAAGAAGTTCATCTAGAGAATATGCAATATTTTATTCATCAAATTCCACCTCATATTCTATGAGGTCTTCATCAATCATAGGCCTCATTCTAGCTAGCTCTGTTATAATTTCTTTTTTTTCATAGAGCTTCTTGCCACTGGTTTTAATTTCATCTTTTGTGATTTTTGCCTTTTCCTTTCACCATGATTTTTATAAAACCTTTGTAGCCTCCCTATTCTGAAATTTAATTATTTGTCTCAATTCTTTCTTTGTTTATTCGTGTTTTGAATGTAATTTTATATTCCTTAGGAATATCTTCAATCCTTCACAATATAGGACAGGTTCATGGTTCATTTCAGAAAACTTTCTAACCCACCTTTTACTCCTCTTTTGTAAACGGTTTCTTTCTGTGTTTTTTCTCTAAGCTTCAAGTCAACCTAATTAAGAGTTTTTTAGTTGTCTAAGGTTCAATTCAACCAGTCAAGAGTTTACTATTAGCCTATTCAGGGATGTCTCTTTCTGAACACCCTTATTTACAGATCGAATATGCCTACTTAGCCTTCAGAGAGTTGTCTCTTCCTTTCACAATATTCTCACAAAGAACTTTTCGACACCTTTTCTCAACAATTCAAATACACAAGTGGTCAGCAAAACCTCAACCCCCTTCTCTCTGTTCAAAATGTGCTTTCAATGGGGTATTCTTCCCCTTCAATCAAATTTGACAAGTTCTCAAGTTGAGGCTGCATCTTACATTATTTTTCAATGTTGCCTCCTTTTATGGAAGCATGCCATTACTCACTCAAGAGTGACTGATAACGCAACAGGTTCAACCATCAATCATCAACCAAATATAACAAACAAATCAACCAACCAACCAGGTATTATCCACGGTTACAATCCTTTAAATCAGATAACAATTTTAAATATCTCAGTTAACAGCATAAAGAGAGGAAAGTATATAGAGACATAAATTGGCTTAAAAAGGACCATTCATGGACCTAATAGTTAAGAATGTGTGTTTTTACCTAAAAAAATGATAAATTCAAATCTGAAATGGATAAATATGCCTAAAAAATTTCTTAAAAAAATTATTATTATTATTATATTATTATAATTTTAAGATCTTTTCGAGAAGGAATTACAAAGAACTCAAAGAACCTTTACCCTTCTTAAAACAAAACTCTTTCCTGTAGGTCTGAATCTAGGCCTTTACAAATCATCAGTAGGTTCTTTCCCTCCACACACGTCCACAGCTCCAGAGCTCTTACACTACAACCTTTCTCTGCTCTACACAAGACCGTCTCTTCTCACCCATAAGTCTACAAGCTACTTCTTCATCCGTTGCTTCACCTTCTCATACAGCTGCGCAACTCTTCTACACTATACTGGATGCTCTCACTTGGAGTCCATAATGTTGGTGTTGGTTGTTTTCTGAGACCATTATTTCCATGGAAGCACTGGTTGTTTTTATTTTTCCAAGACAGTTCGGTTGTATCCCAATCATTGTGAGTTGTAAGCTCATGTAGGTAGTCATTATTGGAATTTTTTGTGAGTTGTAAACTCACGTAGGTAATCATTATTCGGATTTCTTGTAAGTTGTAAGCTCACATAGATAATCATTATTGAGATTTCTCTCTTGATTAAAAGAAAACCGTCTTATATATTTTTATAGTCATTATTGAGATTTCTCTCTTGATTAAAAGAGAACAGTCTTGTACATTTTTATTATCTCAGATTAATAGAGTTTTCTCTCTTCATGGTATTAGAGCGAGGTTCAACCCTAACGCTGTGATCTTTCCTTGCCTGATTTTTAGTAGATCCAGATCGAAGGTTGTGGCATGCTCGGTGTGGTGCATTTACTGTCTGCTAGAGCGACGAATTGTTCTATGCAAGAGGAGACAACTTTGTGAGTTTGATATTTTTGTTGCTTTTGAGATTTTGATCTACACTCTCAGCTCACCCATGGATGCCCTTCAAATCAGAAAAATAGATCGATGTGTTTTTACCACTGTGTATCTCGGGCCACTAGAGTGATTAAACAATACGATCATCTAATCTATTCTCGTCTTTTCTTAGCCCTGAATTGTTGAATTTAGATCGAAGACTGAAGATTGTGAGCACATTTTTTTTATAAGGGGATTGACCACCAATCCATCATCTTGGTCATCATTTGGTTATGTATTTTTGTACGATCTGGGTTCTCCTTTTTACTAAATGGATCCCCACACAGATTATTTCCAGGGCTCCGGTGATCATCTTCGCATCAACAGTTTTGATGTTCGGAATATGACACAATTCCATTGCTTAGCCGCATAATTTTTCTTTTTCTTTAACTCAGTCTTTCTTTGTGGTGCGGATCTGGTCGATCGAGGTTTGTAAAGGTTTAATCCTCGAGAAATTTGGTGATTGTAGTTGAAGGAGCCATGATAAAAAAAAATATGTGGTCATCATTGTTTGCTCAATTACATTTTTTTTCATCATCTATGAGAGGTGGCCTTAGTTGGGGCAAGTGTGATTGGTACACTACATTTGTGTACGGATTTGCCTGACCCCTTTCCTCCTCAGGTTTTGTTCAGATCGTGAAGAGCTCCACGATTTCCACAGATGACTCGATGCTTCCAGTGATTTCCATGATGCCCATGGTTGCAATGGAGGGATTCTCCTTCATCTTCTCCGTGTGATCTAAAGAAAGTGGTGGCGTGGGTAGCTACGTTGTTGCTATTATAGTGAGTCAAGCTCCCGCACACATTTTGGATTCTTTTTCAGGTTTCCCTCTTAACAATGAGTATTTTCAGGTGTGTTTTTATTTTTTGGATTCCTCCATGCCACAAGAAGATTGTGCCTGGTTCAGTAAGATCGGAGGCTTCAAATCTTGCCAAGATTCCTCTCCATTTATGGATTTGGAAAATTAGCACCGCCTCCATCATTGCAACCATCTTTGTGAGGTTTGAGCAAGTAGATTTGAAATGAAATGGGCCGACTAGTCATGATCCTGAATCTGTCAAAGGACTAGATATTTTGCTTGGAGCGCATCTTTTCGTTGTGGCCTCGTGATCCTATTGCTCCTCATCCCTGGATCTTTTCATTATTGCTCGAAGATGGGTAGAAGATTGTAGGAATTACGCGAGAAGAAGGCTAATGATCAGCTTCGCCGTGGATTCGTTTCCCTGCAATCCACCATTGCTTTATTGTAGGCAGAGAATGTTGAACTAAAGAATCAATTGAAAGCTGAGAATGTTGAACTAAAGAATCAATTGAAAATTGCTTTGAGTGAAAAATCTTAAAAAGTTGATATTTTGCAAAGAAACATGGAAACTTTCCTTCGAGACCTTGACGGCAAATTTGTGGCAAAGGTTGATCATCTCAATAATTTAGAAGACGAAGTAAAAACTTCTCTTCAAGAAAATGATAAAAGGATGTTTGATGAGTATCAAGCTTTGAAGGAAGATCATGACTCCTTGTTGTTGCAGTTGATTGAGAAGGATGAGACAATTCAAGGATTACTAGTTTGCAAACATGACCTTGAGGAAAAATTCTCTAGACTGCATAATGCTGAGATGAATACTTTGAGCTTCCCAGCTCACCTATTGATGATTGTAGCCCGCATGTTTGTAAGAATGTTGATGTCTCTATTTCATCACATGCTTTATTGTTTAGTAATGGTTGTGTTTCTCCTAGCTTTTGAAAACACATTATATGATGCGGAGTAGGGGATTCAGAATGGCAGTTACGACCCGTAATCTCAAGGAGTAATAGGAGCAACAGAACCGTATCTCTGGGAGTAACGGAAGCAACAGAGCTTGGTAGCATCTTTTCCGGACCTACTCATGGGCGGAAAACTGGAGAATAAAAAGGTTGGGTCTGCACAAGGAGTCTAGGTTTGGTAGTTTTAGGTTATTTTTCTGATGATGGTTTTCTTTGCTCCCTTGCTGGAGAGAGCGAGGGCTCTAGAGCAGATGCTCTGTTCACTCGAGACGTTTTTATGTAATGGAGTTCTAGTTTGTTGTGGTTTTGGCATTCAATAAAAAGCCTGTGTGTTGTTTTTGGTTGAATCTGGTTATTTTTCCTGTGTTTGTTACCTGTGCCATTTTATTAAGTGTGTTTCAGGTGTGCTGCGGCTGGAGGAGGGCTGCATCAATTTGATATCAGAGCATAACGATGGCTTAGAGGGGTGTCCATCTGAACTGGGGAAGGAGAGGCAGGAGAAATGCCAGGCGGAGAGCAACCGTTGATGAGGAACTTCTACGAAGATTAGAGGCCATCGAGTCCATATTTCCCTACGAAGTTTTCGACGAGGAACTGGAAGTTCCACGAGGTCGGTTCAGAGCTGTAGACCCCATGGAGAGACTTATTGAGGCGATAAAGAAAAAACGAACCAAGGCTAAAGTCGAAGTCCCTGATTTCAAAGGAGAATTGAATCCAAAATTATTCCTAGATTGGATTCAAGAGTTAGAAAAGTATTTTGATATGGAAGGGATCGAGGATACTGACCCATGAAGGACTAAAATAGCAGCATCCAAAATGAAGTCACATGCTACTCTATGGTGGGAGAACCTCCAGAATCTTCAAAGGAGACAGGGGAAGGAGAAGATCAGGTTGTGGCCGAAGATGTTGAAGCTCTTGAAGGTTAAGTTTATGCCTTCTGACTATCAACGGAGAATTTTTAGAGACTACCAAAATTTGAGGCAAAAGGACTTATCCATATCTGTATTTACAGAGGAATTTTTGAAGCTGCAGATTAGAACTGATTTACAAGAGGATGATGACCATGCGGTGGCTAGGGATGTCAATGCTCTCAGGTTTCATCTCCAAGATGAAATAGCCCTGATCAAGGTGAGCTTGGTGGACGAAGCATATCAGTTGACATTAAAGGCGGAAGAAAAACTGAATAGGCAGAGCAAGGAAACGGTCAAGCGAGGAGGTAGTAATATGAATAGGGGTAGAGGAAGTCTTGCTAAACCGACAAGAGAAGCAGAATGGAGTAGTGAGTTGAAGCCTGACTCCCAAGGCAGAGAGACCTTCTGGAATAGGGGTAGGGAGCAAAATTTTACTGGGGGTTGGAGGCCCTTGAAATGTTTTATATGCAGCGGCCCCCATAAAGCAGTGGACTGTCCACAAAACCCAAAAAGGGTGATGATGATTCAAGAAGAAGAGGGAGCAGAACTTTTGCCATAAGAAGTTGAAGCAGAAAGAGGTGAAAATCTCATGTTAAGGAGGACCTTGATATCTGGTAACAAAGACACCCCTGAAATGGATTGGAGGAGGAAAAGCGTGTTTCGTACCAAGTGTAAGTGCAAGGACAAGGTTTGCAAGGTAATTGTAGATGGAGGATCCACTGGCAATCTAGTAAGTACAGAAATGGTGCAAAAATTACAACTTACATGCATTCCTAAACCACATCCTTATAGTATTTCTTGGCTTAAAAAACATCACAATGTGCTTGTAAGCCAAACTTGTCTAGTCGACTTTAAAATTGGGCCCTATGAAGACAAAGTGTGGTGTGATGTGGTTCCAATGGATGCATGCCATGTGCTTTTAGGTAGGCCTTGGCAATATGATCGAGATGTAATTCACCATGGTAAGGAAAACACATATGAGCTTCGTCACAGGGATAAGCGCCATATCTTGAAGCCCTTCAAGGATGAAGGATCGACTGAATTAATAGCCTTGTCCTTGAGTACCATGGGTTGGAAGAGGTTTTCCAAAGAGTCTAGTAGTGGTGTTTGAGATCTATTATACCCCCGAGAATAGAAGCCACCGTAGCAGCAAACAATCCCTGTAGAAGTGCAGAAATTACTTCAGCAATACCCTAATTTGACACCAACAAATCTATCAGCAGGACTACCACCCGCAAGAGGTATTACACATCAAATTGATTTAATTCCAGGAACCAAGCTTCCAAACCAAGCAGCTTATAGGATGACTCCCTTCGAAAATAAGGAGATGAGGAGGCAGATAACAGAGTTAGTAGAAAGGGGGTTCATACGGGAAAGCATGAGTCCCTATGCTACTCCCACGTTACTTTCTCCCAAGAAGGGGGGGAAGGCTTGGAGATTATGCATGGATTCTAGAGCCATTAACAAGATTACTGTGAAATACCGATACCCTCTACCAAGAATGGATGACTTGCTAGATTGTTTGTCTGGTGCCAAAGTTTTCTCCAAGATTTACCTCCGAAGTGGATACCACCAAATCAAAGTTAGGGAAGGAGACGAGTGGAAGACTGCTCTCAAAACAGAAGACGGCTTATTCGAATGGTTGGTGATGTCGTTCGGTCTATCCAATGCTCTAGCTACGTTCATGCGAACTATGAACTAGGTATTTAGACCACACATTGGGAAATTCATAATAATCTATTTTGACGATATTCTAGTTTTTAGTAAGACTATGGAAGAACATGTAGAGCATTTGAAGGTAGTACTGGACATCCTTCAAGTTGAGAGATTATTTATCAACCCTGAGAAAAGTGAGTTCTGCAAGGATAAATTAATATTCTTGGGTAGTGTAATTTCAGCAAATGGGTTGAGCATGGATCCCGAAAAGGTCAAGGCCATCCTTGAGTGTCCAATCCCCCAAAGTATTACTGAAGTGAAGAGTTTCCATGGGTTAGTCAACTTTTATAAGAGGTTCATTAGAAATTTCAGTTGCATAAGTGCTCCCTTGACTAACTGCACCAAAGGAAAAATATTTAATTGGACCAAAGCAGCTACAGTAAGCTTTGAACAACTGAAGAAAAGAGTTATTGAAGCTCCTATCCTAATCCTACCAGACTTTGACAAACTTTTTACAGTAGAATGTGATGCTTCCGGAGTTGCCATTGGAGGGGTTTTAAGCCAACAAGGCCGACCTATAGCCTTTTTCAATGAGAAATTGAATGAATCTAAACAAAAGTATAGCACCTATGATAAAGAGTTCTATGCAACAGTTCAGGCCTTGAAATATTGGAGACATTACTTTTTGCGTAGGGAATTCATTCTGATGATTGGTAATCAAGCACTGAAATACATCAATTCCCAGAATAAGTTGTCCTATAAACATGCCAAATGGGCTTCTTTCTTGCAAGCCTACAGTTTCGTTGTGCAACATAGGAGTGGTAAAACTAATGTTGTGGCGGATGCTTCGAGTAGGAGGCGACATCTATTAGTGGTAATGAGTAATGTGTTGATTGGGTTTGAAGAAAGGAAGACAAAATACTCCAGTGACCCCTATTTTGACCAAGTTTTTGCAATTCTGAGTGGGAAAAACCAAGCTGACTCACCTTCAATTAAGGAGTTATGTTTGTTAGATGGCTTTTTGTTCAAAGGTTCCCAACTGTGCATTCCTTTTGGATCCCGACGAGAAAAGCTTGTAAGAGAAATGCACTCGAATGGGTTGGATGGACACTTCGGAAGGAATAAAACCTTTGAACTACTAAACGAAAAATTCTTTTGTCCTACTATTAGGAAGGACGTGAATAGATTTGTAGCTGCTTGTAGAATTTTCCAAACAGCGAAAGGGGGACAGCAACACACAGGCCTATACATGCCCCTACCTATCCCAAAGGAACCATGGACCGATATCTCCATGGATTTTGTTTTGGGACTGCGACGTACCCAAAGGGGTCATGACTCAGTGTTTGTAGTGGTGGACAGGTTTTCCAAGATGGCCCATTTCTTACCATGTAAAAATACCAATGATGCTAGTCAAATAGCACAACTGTTTTTTAAGGAAATTGTTCGTTTACATGGTCTTCCAAGAACTATAACCAGTGATCGGGACACCAAATTCTTAGGCCACTTTTGGAGAGTCTTGTGGAGGAAGTTAGACAGCAGACTGCAATTCAACTCCGCCTACCATCCCCAGACTGATGGTCAAACCGAGGTCGTCAATAGGAGCTTGGTAAATTTACTGCATTGTTTAGTAGGTGACAACCCTCGGCAGTGGCACCTAGTCATACCACAAGCAAAATTTGCCTATAATTCAAGCATCAACAGATCAACGGGAAAGTCGACATTTCAAGTTGTCTATGGATCCAATCCCAAAGGGGTGGTATACCTAGTGGACTTTCCCACAAATCCCTATCTTAGCAGGGAGGCTATAGATTTTGTAGAAAATATTTAGGGAATACATCAACAGGTTGAGCATAAATTGCGGTCAATGACTGATCAGTATAAGGAAAATGCTGACCGACATAGGATAAGAAAGGTCTTTTAGGAAGGAGAAATGGTCATGGTACATTTGAGCAAGCCAAGATACGCCAAGGGGACCTACAACAAACTGAAATTGAAGAAATTTGGTCCTTGTAAAATTAAGAAGAGAATAAATGACAACGCCTATCTAATTGATCTACCAGAAGAATTATTCGCTCCCGACCAAGTAAAATACAGAGACCAATGAAGACAAGTCGACTAATGACCAGCATGACAGAGGGGAGGACTAGACCAAACTATTATCCAAGAAAAAGGGAGAGAAAATTGAACATGTGTTAGACACAAAACTAGCTGCAACACGCTCCAAGGTTTATAAATTATACCTCGTCAAGTGGGAGGGACTTCCAGATTCTTACAATTCTTGGATCACAGAAGAAGAGTTACTTAAGTGCAACCAAGAAGTTACAGTAGGTGGCCTAGAACCAGGAGGTTCTAAAGTTTTAAAACAAGAGGAGGAGGATGCAGAGCAGGGGATTCAGAATGGCGGTTACGACCCATAATCTCAGGGAGTAACGCGAGCAATAGACCCATAATCTCTAGGAGTAACGGAAGCAACAGAGCTCAGCAGCATCTTTTCCGGACCTACCCATGGGCGGAAAAATGGAGAATAAAAAGGTTGGGTTTGCATAAAGAGTCTAGGTTTGGTAGTTTTAGGTTATTTTTTTATGATGGTTTTCTTTGCTCCCTTGTTGGAGAGAGTGAGGGCTCTAGAGCGGATTCTTTGTTCACTCGAGACGTTTTTATGTAATGGAGTTCTAGTTCATTGTGGTTTTGGCATTCAATAAAAAGCCTGTGTGTTGTTTTTGGTTGAATCTGGTTATTTTTCCTGTCTTTGTTACCTATGCCATTTTATTAAGTGTGTTTCAGGTGTGCCGCGATTGGAGGAGGGCTGCATCACTATAGGTATTGGGTATTGCCTGCTGAGCAAAATGGGTTATAATGGAGGAGGAATTGGGAAGAATGGACAAGGTATTGTTGTGCCTCTTGCCCCCGAGTTGTAGACATCAAGAGCAGGTCTTGGATATGATGTGGCTTCTCCCTCCTTGTATCACCTAGCCTTGTTGAGTCAAGGGATGTTGTATTTGTTCCTCGTGGAATTCAGAGTGAAGAGCAACCTTTTGATGAATGTGTTGTTGAGTTGGTTGTCCATAACAAGCCAAAACTTGAGAATGTTGTTGTTACTTCTATCATTGAACCAGAACCTCAACCTGCTTATTCTGTTCATCCAGGAAAAAAAAACTATGTGCACTATGTGCCATATAGACATCCTCATAAGAATCGAAGGAATGTGCCCAAGAAACAAAATTCTTGGAAGACTGGCAACTCTACTTTTTAAAATTTCTAGAAAATATGTGAAAGACAAAATCATGTCCACCGATGTCGACTATTCATTGTGGTTGGATTGATGAATGGTCATGGAATCATTTGCATAGATGTTTGAAGACTTCATATCGATGTGCATATTCGACTATACAATCGTACATAGTTCCTCTTGCAGACGATTTCCTTCGAGATATCTACTGATGTTTGACCAGTGTTGCCAATCGATTGAAGCTTCAATTGGTTTATTTTGTTGATTGATATTCGATCGATATCTATTGCTACATTTTACTATTGGTGATACCCCTCAGTTGCAGTGTTATCGGAACCGGACCGGAACCGGAAAAACCGGCCGGTCTGACCGGTTTACAGAGGTAACCGGTCCGGTCAGGGACAAAAACCGGTCGAACCGGAATTTTGTCTGAACCGGGTACTGAACCGGCCAGAACCGGCCGGAACCGGTCAAAACCGGCCGAACCGGCCGGAACCGGTCAAAACCGGCTCGAACCGGCCGGTCCGTACAGTGGACCCATGAAACTGATTTTTATTTTTTTTAAACACAAAAAAAAGTTTTCTATGCTTCTATGATTAGTTTATTGTTATTCATTAGTACTATGGTTGCCATTTCGAGCCTCTTTGTTGATGTACTTTGGTTCAGAACCTCAGAGATGTGTTGCACTGGGTGCTGTTTTGGTTATTTGCACCCATACTTGCTATATATATATGAGAACTTTGCATATTTGTGTATTAATGGTTTGGATTCATATGTGTGCACATGAATATATATGTTTTTTACAAAATATGAATATTTTATGTATTTTTTAGTCGACCGGTTTTTTTCCCGGTTTTTTCCCGGTTCCGGTCCGGTTTCCGGTCCGGTTCACATTTTGGGCTTCGCCGGTTCGATGACCGGTCCGGTTCTGATAACATTGCTCAGTTGTCTTTAATGGGGGGGGAGAATTGGAGATTTGAAGGTGTTTCGGCATCACTTTCTTTTGCCAAATTTATTGTATTAAGAGGTTATTAGCTGTATGTTTGCCATCACTCCTTTTGAAACCTTCATTTTATTGCCTTTGTTTGCAGCATTGCACTAAGATCTCTGCTCTCATTCGAAAGAGTGGTTGCACACAATATTGTTTTGGCTCTTTAAGCTCAATGAACTGTATTGATTCCTCACTTGTAAATGGGTATCTAAAATGGCTTTGTTTGTCGAAACCCATAATGAGGATTGTTGTCCGTGATGGCATCTTTTATGGTACCTCTTGTTCTGCATTTTTGAGTAGTGGATTTTGGGCCACTCATGCAGATAGTTTGTTGGAGTGTCACTAGGCTTTCGTCTCCCTATACTGCTTTGTTTTGCAGTGTCTTGGAGCTTGCCACAATGGAGTGTTTTGTTGGACATCATCATTGTCTTCAAATGGCACCTTCATCCTTTTTCCATCAGTTGTGACATGCATTTTCATCACCTTTTCCACTCAATTCAGCTTTGTGGGGTGGTGGTATGCAATGCTTCCTTGGGGTGGTGTGCATTAATAGTTTGGATTGTGCATTCAGGAGTTCGATATTTCATGATTGGATCTTTTGTGTCCACATGACTCATTGTTTATTCGATGGTGTCTACTTCAGATTTTGATGGGGCTTCTGCTCTTTCCATTCATTGCATCATAGGTGGATCTTCTTTAGTTCATGCCTTTTTTAAGCATGTGTGATTTTTCTCTCTTTTCGAGAGGAGTTTTTCCCATGAGGTTTTCTCCCTTTCTCCGATTATGAGAGTAGTTTGTACATGGGTACTTTAGCAAGCCTTAGTTGTCGGGACCCATCCTTATTTTTCTTTTGTTTCCTCCCTATGTTTCTCTTATGGGGGGGTGTTAGCATTGGTTGTTTTCTGAGATGATTATTTCAAAGGAAGCACTAGTTGTTCTTATTTTTCCAAGATAACCAAGTTGTATCCCAACCGTTGTGAGTTGTAAGCTCACGCCGGTAGTCATTATTGGGATTTCTCTTTTGATATAAAAGAGAACCCTCTTGTGCATTTTTATTATTTCAGATTAATATGGTTTTCTCTCTTCACAGAATTCAAGAGACGGGTGAATCGACCAAGAAGCCAGATGGTCCTTGTAGACTTTGGCCCTAATGGAGGGTTTCAATATGGCTCTCCAGCTTTAATACCAATTGTTGGTGGGTAGAAATGCTAGGGGAGAAAACAAACACGAGTACGTATTTTATTACCCAATTCAATACCTAATAATAACAACGGATTTTTTTTTATATATTACAAGCCTCCCCGAGGAATAATTCAGGCCAGAATGTGTGTCATAAAAAAGACGAGCTTTTGACCAGGACGAGCTTTTGGCCCCGAAATTCCAACATGGACATGCGGTGAGCCCGACTGTATCGTGGTGTTGATGACACAAGAGGACCAAAACCCCTTTCTCGGCACATGACCAATTATTAAGTTGGAGCTAACCCAATGTACTACAGTATAGTGAAATTAAACAAAATTCAAATTTAAATTTTGTCTTACAATATTAGGTACAATTCTATACATTTTGGTAGAAGACTTTACAATGGATCCATCTAATCAAAGTGCAGTCTGTCAAAGACACAAAAGTATTCAAGCACACTTTTTGCTTCCATGTACAAACAAGGGTGAGAATAAATCTTCAGGACCGTAAAGGACATGCATAATGAAGTTTGTCGCAGCCTTCGGAAATCCCGATAAATTACATCACAACACAATTTAATGGAGATAGAAAGGGACTACTCCGCATTAACTTGACCAAGACAAGAGTTAACACTAGGGATTGGGGATAGTAACTATACCGAGCACAATTAAAAGTTGATACATAATTAAAAGTTGATGCTACCTTTTCTTAATAAAGTAAAAGGTGAGTATGAGGGATATTCGGCAAGGCAGCATTAGTAAGTATACCAAACACAGGGGTAGGGTATAATTACTAATGTGTGGCTTGTTGGGGCGGTCGGTTGTGGCTGTTCTCATCTGGGTTCGACCCATATCCTATAACACCAAGGCATCTTCGCCCTGCTGCATGTGCCAATTATTCTATACCGAGCATAGTTACAAGTTGATACTACTTTTCTTAATAAATTAAAAGGTGGGTATGAGGGTGTGTGCAATGTTAGGCTGCGGAGTTCTTCTGAAAGGAGTTGTATAAGGGCTAACCAAAACGCCCCCGACTCGCCGGAATCCGGTAGAGCAATTCTTGCCAAAATCACCATTTGGAGTGCTCGGATCACAATTTCGACTATCTGGGTAGTTTTAAAATTGGGCAATTAGACTCGAACAGACAATGTCGATTGCAGAAATTACAAAATTGTGAAAATAACAATTTTCAGCAAGAAATTTAACCGGTTTTTATCCCAAAATCGTTGGAAAAGCGAGGCATTTTGGTTGTCTTTTATCCTACGCGCTTATTAAATACTTGTATGAAGTTTATTAAATACCGATATGAGGTTAATAAATTAAGAGGTGTGTACGACTGACGTGCTACACTGGGGCGTGTGATAACTGACACTCAAATTGCTCCGGTATTCCAGCGATCGTCGATGGAAAATTTTTCGGCAAGGTATAGTTCCACCCTTTCTAGTTATTTTTTTGGAATTCTGACGATCTCAGTCATCTTAAAATGGGCCAAAACCCATGCGGACATAATTCCATGGCATAGTTCCATAGTAAATGGGGTGGAACTACGATTCCACCGGTTTTTATAACTGAATCTAGGAAACAAATTGCCAGAAAAGCGGGGCAATTTGAGTGCCAATTATCCCACGCGCTGCGGAGTGTTTATTAAATGCGGGTATGAGTACAAGGTTATTTTACGCTGCAGAGTGTTTATTAAATGCGGGTATGAGTACACTGTACAAGAGATTATTTTCCTACTCGACCAACATAAAGACTGGCCCATTGTTTCTAGGCTAGCTGTAAGATAAAGCTGTTGCGGATGAGTGGGGTTTTCATCCTAGTTGTCAGATAAAGATAAAGCTGTTGCCAGCGGTTGATTCGGGTTTACAAAATTGTCAGATAAAGCTGTTGCCAGCGATTGATTCGGGTTTCCATGGTTAGAAGACAAAGAAGTAAGAGATTAACTTAGACTGCAAATTAAAACCAACACTAAATCTTTCCACAACTTAATGGAGAGACAGACGCAATACTCCGCATTTACCTGACCATGACAAGCATTAACACGAGGGGATTTGGATAATAACTACAGTCTACACCCAACACAATTAACAATTAAAAGATTGAACTATCTTTTTCTTAATAAAGTGAGAAGTATATATTTGTTTCCAACTAGTTAGTTGATTAAAATTGATTACAACGTAGTTGATTCTAAATTTAAGCAATAATGGTCAAGATAATCTTACCAGAGCTGTAACATGCTCAAATATATCTCACTGCGCACCCTTTATTCACAATAATGAAGCCATTTATTCACAATACGTAATTGATTCTAAATTTAAGCAATAATGGTCAAGATAATCTTACCAGAGCTGTAACATGCTCAAATATATCTCACTGCGCACCCTTTATTCACAATAATGAAGCCATTTATTCACAATAGTCAAGTTTTATAGGATTTTCTAGTGAAGGGATCCTTGTTCTACGTTGCAGTAGACCAGGGAGAAATCAAGAAATTCTTAGTTTTTTCCGTATGTACTTAAAAAAAATTAAGGTACAGAATGATTGTATCACACACTGCTTCCCGAACAAAACCAGTAAAAACTATTTCACAACTCAACTTACAACTACACAAGAAATAACTGCTATTTTCAACCATCTTAGTACTATGAAAAGGTGACATACTTGGTGTTGATTTTCTTCAGACTTCCAGCGCCATGGATCAAACTGTGAAGCTGCACGAAACTTTTTTTCGTCCAGATGCACCCCGCCCAGATCCACTTTGATAATGGATCCTTTAGGAATAACATAACCTATAAAGATTTAAAGCCACTCAAATCACTCTTCCCTCCAGTGAGGGGAATATTGGTATAAATATTCATGTTGCAAAATATCAAGAGTAGCAGCTGGTGCGGAAGAGAAAAACAATTAAACAGTCCACACTGAACCTTTCACTTTAATGTCTTCCATGGCTTGTCTTGAAAGTAAAGACGCAATATTAGCTAAACGGAGTGTCTCGTTGATGACCTGCTAACATGAAAGTATAGCCCAGTTACAAGTTAGAGTATACGTAAGAGGTATGGCCGTAACGAATAGAATAGGAAAAATAGGAAAGTTAGGTACCGATTGAGTGAATTTCATTGACGGGTAGTCATTCCAGTTAAGCATCTGATTGTCCTTTGTCTTTCGCAGTGCATCATGCTCCTCCTGTCACATGCACTAAGTGTTTATGCATTCCGTGGAATCACTTTAACACAGTTCTATATGTAAGAGAAAGCGATGTATTGAGCTGCAAAGCATTAAATGTGATGTTTCAGTGCTTAGGATTTATTGAAATCCGTGTGTCTTAATATTTATCGTTTTTAATGGAATCACTTTAACAGTTTTTAATGGAATAACTTTAACAGATCCTAAACACTAAGCTGCGCATTTAATGCTTAGCTTTTACCCTGTATATACATACCCTCAGTTCATCCAATGCCTTGGGGCAGTCAGTAAGATACTTGATACTAAAAGCCATGGCTCTGGATGAGGTCTCGTGGCCTGCAAACAGAACAAATAGGATAACATCGACCACCATTTCGTCTGAGAGCGAAGGATCGTTGAGAAGTTTGTTCAAGAAATCGTCATGCACAGATTCCTGATGTTTTCTTCTGTCTTCTATAATGCTGTAAATCTTTCTCTCCAGGATAGCCCTAGCCTGTGAATGATCAA
Organism: Larix kaempferi; assembly: GCA_027924585.1. Lineage (NCBI taxonomy): Eukaryota > Viridiplantae > Streptophyta > Pinopsida > Pinales > Pinaceae > Larix > Larix kaempferi. Next base: position 677,355 of record BSBM01000314.1, read on the forward strand.
TTGTTAGAGTGGATTTAAGATCTACGTACTCCATTGCATCGATTGCAATCCACAGCCAGAGTGCGGTGGACGAGATATGTGGATTTGTACTGTATTGGATGAATATATCTATATGTGTGTATTGGGTAAATTTATTTTTATTTACAGAAATCATCAATTACTGGCCAGGCCTGAGGACGTTTCATCTTCATAGGCAGCTGGTATCAGTTTGAAGGATTCTGCAGCAGAGCCTATATAAAGACGCTTTGGCAATGGAACATAGGCTAATTGCAGTAAACTCGCTATTCTATCCCCGACCACAAAATCAACTGACCACAAATATCTGTTAATTGGATACAAATCTGTTTATATCATTTGAAAAGTGAAAAAACTCAATAATAAGCCAACTTTGTACAGAAAAATCTGAATTGATTGCTGTTTGCAAATCGGTGGAACCCGAATTAATTGGACAGAAATCTATATAAAATAGGGTTTTATACAACATTTGAAAAGCAAAACATTTAAAAGATGTAATAAGCCAACTTTGTACAGAAAAATCTGAATTGATTGCTGTTCGCAAATCGGTGGAATCCGGATTAATTGGACAGAAATCTATATAAAATAGGGTTTCATGCAACATTTGAAAAGTAAAACATTTAAAAGATGTAGTCATTTTTTTACAAATAAGTATTGAAAGATTAACAGATGAAATCATGCAGAACCAAATCGAAATGATGCACTATGCACTTGCAGATTGAAATATCAGTCATGACATAATTCCAACTTGCCTAAATACAAGAATTTGACATGATTTCAACCTTACTTATTTCATGATTTCAACCTGCTTAAATAAATATGATACTGTGCAAATTTGTAATGATTGGTAGTTGCAAATAACTATGCAGGCTGCACCTTGACCCGCTTCATAAACTTTCCAACTTGCCTAAATCATATTTATGCACTGCTCGTAGATTTCTAATAATTGTTATTTGAAAATCAATGGAACTATACATAGACAAGCAAGTTGAAATTATGCATGAGCACGTTAAAACATGATTGATTTCATAATTCTGACTTGCTTATATATGATATTATGCAGACATGTAATGGTTGTTAATAAGTAGATTTATGAATAGGCAAGCTGAAACTATGCATAAACCTGACTCATTTCATGAATTCAACTTGATTAAATATTAAATATTATACTATGTAGATTTGTAATGATCGTTGCTTCGTGGAATTAAGAAAGTTTAAACTTGTCTCATTTCATGATTCCAACCTATGTAAATATAGTACTATGCAAATATGTAAATTTGTATTAATTTTGTTTAGAAATAATTGAATTTTATGTACAGGTTAGCTGAAAATATGCACCAATATAGATTTATTTTAAAGGGATCTATCGAGGGCCTAGAAGAATCAAATCTTTAAAAATGCAAACATGAAATGCAATGTTTATGGTTTTAATTTATCTAATTTATGTAATTTTATCTACTAAACTATAGAATAAGCCTCTTAAATATAATAAACTCTACTCATTTCATAACTGGAACTTGCCATGCAAATTATTGTTTGTTGTACTTGAAAATCAATAGAATTATGTATAAACAGAAAAGTTGAGACTTTGACACATTCCATGATTCCAGGACACACTTAAATTGATACTATGCATTATGCATAAACATGTGGAAATTTGACTCATTTCAAGATTCCAACCTCCCTAAATATTATTCGTTTCTGCACCTTTTCAACAGCAATCATTACTATTCGGCTTGCCATATTTACATGTCCTTGATCTAGTTCTAACTAAGTCTAACTAAGGATTCAGGATGGAACCTTAAGCCCTTTCGCAAAAGCCGAACCGGGGATCTTAATCGGAACCGAGAGAAGTGCGGCACACAAATCAGAAAAGTGTCTACCAAACTCTTCGGCTTCATTTGAAGGAGACAAATCCATCAGTTCTTGTAACATAAGCTTCAGGATCATCTGTAAAAAGCCACCAAATTGAACGCATCTTAAAATCCAAACAAAAGGAAGTAAAAGAGCCAGAAGACTTTACAATATCTCGATTGCGCATTTACCTGATGGCACTCTTCTTGCAGAAGGATGTCTCCACCATCTTCCCAGTTGTTGAAGGTACGTTGTAAGAGGATTTGTATATTTTCCATGAAATGGCTTCTCAGCTTTTCCGAGCTCAGCAAATTAACAATTATTCCGTGAATATTCCTTTGAAGATCTCCATGCACTGAAAGCAGGTTATACTTACCCATTAACACATTGAAGGAAGTCTCGTATTGTGCGCGAAAAAGCCTACCTTCATTCTGCAATATAAATCTGTTGAACTGAGGATCAACAGAATAGATGACCCGATTTCCTAACAAATGGGTTGTGAACATGTCTCCATACCTGTACTTCAAAATTACATATATTACAGCTTAATCAATACCTTTATGCATTTGCAGATGATCTAAACAATATTAAACTAAATCTATAAACTGAATTTCCAGCTGAGATCTTACCGACGCTCTCGTACGTCGACAAACTTTCGCATATGATGTTTGGAAAGACAGCGATACCATTGGATTGTCTCTCCAATCAACGGCCATCCGAGAGATCCTGGAGGCAATTTGTAGTTTCCATCTTCTTTCTTGTTGTGATGCTGAGCTCTATCCTTAAAGCTTTTCTGCATATGAAAAACAAGGAGGATGAAACCCAAAGTTACAGAACCCCAAACCCAGGACCATGAAAAATCGGCCATGCCTTCGCAGCTTCAAGCACTTCCCAAAGTCACAAGCAGTTATAAGAATACAAGTATCCAAGGTCTGAGCTCATATAATAATCGAATGTTAAATACAAGCAATTAGGGTATAAATTTCGTTGTTGCAGTGGACTTGGACTGGAATAGATCTTTATGGTGTCCGTAATCTTTACTAACCAGACAGAAGCCTGTCATTACTCGGAAAGCGATTACATGTCCATCCCTAAGCACGAAAGACATGTTTGTGGTGGATAAATATCAACCTGTGTGTCCTAATGTTTGTCGTGGATGACAGTGTGTCCTTCCAACGAAGTAAAATTTAAATATCCTTTAATGATAGTACTTTTGGTGACAGAAAATGTATCCGACTTGGGTTGAGAAAATAAATGTGTATCAATTTTTAGGTATAAAAATATAAAATAATATTTTTCATATTTAATAAAATTTAGTTGTAATAAAATAAAATAAAATATATAATTATCACAATAACAAAAAGTTGAAGGTGGTGTACGAAAAAATTAAAAAGATAAATTACAAAATTTTAAATTAAAAGTTGAAAGAAGCCCACTATAATTTGATAAGTCCAATTAAAAAATTAAAAATATTTTGTTACTTAAAAAATGTTGTAAATGAGTTTCTAAAAGAAGGATTATTTTTAATAGGAGTAGTCTATTTATTTTATGTTTTCGACTTTATGGTGGGTTTGGGTCGGAATTCATTCAGCATCTTGAAATACCCCCATGGCACCCAAATTATGCAATTTATGTAGGTAATATAGGGGAGAGGTGTCTATTGTTGAACATGGACCAGTAGTTGTCATAGTACTAGTCCCATATAACCACCAAAACATGACATAAATACAGTCAAATATTTAACATAAATACTTCATATTAAGTGCATAAATACTTTAAATTATGTCCAAAAACTGCCATATATTGATTGGTCCAACAACACTCCATAAATAGTCTTTATGTTAAAAAGAGTACAAAACATCTTGTCCCAACTACCTACAGATCTACTTGAACATACAAAAGAAAATGAACTACAAAATAACATTCATAGTCTAATCTACCAATGCAAGTTACCCATCAAATCAACCCCACATATCTCTATTCGAGCCATCACAGAATCTACTGGTGGTAAATATCCCATGGCACATTCATACCTGTGCAACAAAGGGGTAATGAATGTCACCATAACTGCATGGTAGTTCAACAATTCAACCCACTAAGTTCAATAAATGACACCTACCCATTAAATTCACCCATTAAACAGATGAAAGCACAAGGATCGACCATAACAAATTCCCAGCCATTGGATCACATCCAAATCAACCCAGAACACACATTCAAATTTGAGAGATTGCAATCCATGTCCACCCTTGTTACCAATTGAATGCAATAACAAATAACTATAAAAGAACCTCAAACCCTTACTGAAGTTGCATTTCAGACATTCAAACTACTCTGGAGACATACCATCAGAGAGTGTGTGTACAGTATAATCAGGTAACTGCATAATATTCTTGTTATTTCTATTTCTATTATAAGCAGCTTCATTTTTCTATTTATATTTTCCAAGTTTCAACTTCCAGTTTTCTAGTATAATCAACTTCCCTTATATAATCAACTTGCCTCCTGAAATTTCCTGATAAATCTACAGGTAGTTGCAGCCATGCCAAGAGTCAGCATTGTTGCCCGTACAAGGAGAACAAGGAGGTGACTGAGCACAGGTGCCCAGCTACGATGCACCTCATCAGATGAGGAGAGGGTGGATCATTTGAATGCAAACAATGCTCCCAGCAAAGTTGTTGAGAATGGCCATGCCGTAGTCGCTGATGATGTTGTCCCACTGTCAACCACAAAGCCACCGTCAACCATAGTTTAAGGTGCAAGTTCAACCAAGAAGATCAGTGCAATAAGAGGCTGGACAAAACAAGACATGTTAGCTGCGATTGATGATATAGAGTTTAATGGATATTCCATTCGCGCAGCTGCAAAAAAACATGGAGTTGCTACCTCATCAGTACATTATTAGATAAATGGGTTCACACATACAAAGCGCAGAGGGCCTCTTACAATTATGAGTGAAGGGGAGGAGGCTGAGGTGGTTCAATGGTGTAAGGAGATGGACCAAATGGGACATGGACTAGATTTGATACAGCTAAAATCCATAGTAGCTCAAATCTGTCAGGGGAGGCCAAACCCCTTCAAAGATAGGTTTCCTAGTACTTGGTGGTTTGGGTTTAAAAAAAGGCATCTAGATCTTGTGTTACGTACAACGGATGGCCTAGATATAGACAGGGATTTAAATCTACGCCTTGCAATTCTATCTAAGTTCTATGCCACTCTTTCTAGTGCATACGAGAAACATTCTTATGCTCTAGACCATATATGGAACTGTGATGAAATAGGTTTACAGGAAGGAAGGAATTGTGGCATGCAAGTAATTTCCAAGAGAGGGAGTCGAAATGTGCCAAAGATATTTCCTAGGAGTAGGGAGTGGATCACTATTCTATGTTGTGTTAATGCAATTGGTTCTTCAATCCCTCGATTTTATCTATTTAAAGGTAAAACTCAACTCAAAACTATATACAAAATTGTGAACCGGGTGCATGCATGGATGACTAAAGAACTCTTTTTGAATTGGATTACTCACTTTGCTGCATCTATACCAGGCGGTGTCTCAATTGTAAATAGATACCTGCTGGTTTTAGATGGACATGGAAGCCACATTGTTGTGCAAACAATTGAGGAGGCTAACAATTTGGGCATTGAGCTGTTGACACTGATTGCTCATACCAGTCACAGATTGCAACCCCTAGATATCATTGTGTTTTGGGCCTTTCAATAACTATTTCAGGGGTGAGCGAGCTTCATGGATGGCAAAGAATCTAGGGGTGGATGTAAAAAGGTTTGAGCTAGCCGAGCTTGCAAGTAAAGCCTTTAAAAGGGCTCTCACACCTTCAAATATCAAGGTTGGGTTTAGAACGACTGGAATATGGCCATTGTATTCTGATGCTCTTATGCATGATACTAGTTGTAGCAAGGCATTTGATGTGGATGGTCAAGAAGAAGGGGATGTCCAAGCACATGTTGATGGACAAGAAGATGTGGAAATAGAGGAAGATGTTGTTGCTGTTGATAATATGATATCCTTCTCTCAAGGAAGACCCTTCTATGGTGCCGATGATGAACATGTAAGTGAAACGTAGTATAACAATGAACCAATTGACAGTAACATGGAGGTTGTTAGACCAACTAGAACAACTGCAACTTCTGCATGTGATATTCTTAATGACTTTATTGATCATGCAAATGTCAATGAGAATGTAGTTGGAAATGACAATGTTGATATGAATGTAGTTGTAGGTGATCGTGGTCCAAGAAGCAACAATGGACAATTGACTTTGCCAAGCCAGGTCACCGCACCATCATGGCTCGCAGAAGCCATGATGAATATAGAAAAACATAATGTCTCAAAAACCAATGAAGAAAGCATGAACATGCCTTCACAACCAACAGAATTGGACGATGAAATTATTCTCTATTTTGTGGACAATGGAAATCTGGAAGAAGATACTGTACATAATGAGGTTCCAGCTGAAGAGGACAATATGGTTCAATTAGATGTCCAAAATATTGACCCAAATATTGAAAGGAAGGTGTCAAGCAAAGAGCAGCAAGTGTCAACGAAGGGGGAGTTGCTTGGTCGGTTCCTAAAGCTACCAGTAGAGAGAGTGTCAGCAAAAAGAAGGAAAGGAACAACAAACAATCTTTGTCTATGCTGAAGTTCATAGTTACTCACTTCAGAAGACTATATAAAACTATTAGTTGAGTCTGAATAGAAGAAACTTGAAATCCAGGATTTAAAACACAAAAAGAAGGATTTAGCTAAAGAAAAGAATACTGCAAGGATTGCTGCAACAGAACTTCGAGCACGTCAAAGGCTTGAAATAGAGAAAGTAAGACAATAAAAGGACCATAAAAACAGTTGGAAAGGTAGGAAAAGGAATTGAGAAAGGCTCAACAATTGATTCAAAAATAACAAGGTATGACAAAAACGGTTGACATTGATGAAAACATAGTCGAGAAAAGTAGGATGATGCCAAACACATTGGAACATATTGCAGATAATACACCATGTTTCCAAGACCTCCTAAAAATCTAATTCCACCGCTATCAACAAGTGCACAGACCCACTTTACATATTCCTACTAGTGTAGGTGTCAATCGTATGTATGATTATCAGGGGGATCCACTTAATGCAGGGGTTAGTAGCACAAGTGTGAATTGTGGCTACTCAATTCTTCCATGACTACACCATGACTACAAGAAACAAATTGGATATCATATGGAGGAAATCAGCCACAACCTAATCAGCCATTGTTAGGTAGGCCAACCAACTTGGCTCAAGCAGTCAACTCAACAAGATTGGGTCGTGACGATCTTGGAGGACATCAAGCATAGGGGTGTCATAATTTTTGTTGTGACCACATTGCGATGTGGATTTTGTAATGGCTGACTCTATTGTTTGTAACATGGCCATTTTGGATACAATCCTAGGTCATTGCGTTCGCTACATTTTGCGACATTGTAATCAAGGGTTTATCATACAGTTTAATATACCAGTTATGGGTTATTAATTATTACTGACATTTTCTTGTCTCATGCAAAACATGTAAAACATTCAATTATAAGGATAGACTATGAATACTATTATCAATTATTCAACCCATAAATGTTTCATGCAAAATGCAATTTCAAAAGAACTATGTAATGTGCCATAAATAGACATTTCAACAACAATTTTTCCATGAATGCATAACATTGAATAAGAACAAAAATTAGCATTTGGATACAATCCTGAAACCTCTGAATTTCTTTTCCACAATTCAAACTTACATTATGCAACAGTTATGAGAAATGCACCAAAACCCTCAAAGAATAGTTCTGTTCTGAGAAATGCACCAAAACCCTCAAAGAATAGTTATGTTATGAGAAATGCACCAAAACCCTCAAAGAATAGTTCTGAGAAATGCATCGAAACCCTCAAAGAACAATTCTGTTATGAGAAATTCACCAAAACCATCATTCAACGGTTCAATAATTATCCTATGAGACCAACAAAACCCTACTGCAACCGTTGAGATAAATGCACCAAAAGCCTCATTCAACCGTTATGCCAGAAACACACCAAAACCCTTATAAGGCAGTTCTAAGAAATGCACCAAAACCCACATAAGAGTTACAAGAAATGGAATACAATTATGGGCAGAGAGAATGTACTAAGAAACACAGTAATCAATATAGAAAACAACATCATAAATGAAACATAAACCACATAAGAATACCAAAAAAGGTCCCCACAATTCCTAGTAGATTGAAAGTGTTGAAAAACATAGTCATAGATATAGCTGGTAGGTAAAATTCCTACTAGTGAGCCAACCACGAAGCCACCAAACCCACTGGATCATGAAGCAACCAAACCCACTGGAGCACGAAGCCACCGAAGCCACCGAAGCACGAAGCCACTGAACCCACTGAAGCACGAAGCCACCGAACCCACTGGAGCACGAAACATCCATCTCCACCACTGAACCCACTGGAGCACGAATGCCACTGCAACCCACGAGACACTGCCATGCACAAATGCTACTGCAACCCAAGCACCTCGCTATAAACCAGCTGCACAAAGCCACCGAATCGATTGGAGCACGAAGCCACTGAACCCACTGGAGCACAAAACTTCCATCTCCACCACCGAACCCACTGGAGAACCGGAGCACGAAACATCCATCTCCACCACCGAACCGACTTAAATATCCCACAGGGTACAATGTAGATGGAATCACCAACCATTGGTGCACCGCGGGCATGGGGCAACACTCCATGAAACGATAACCAATAAACCACCACAAGCAAAATGATAAACCCCTCACGAACCAGGAGAAACCACCTTCCAACCGCAATGGAGGCACAACCACAGCAACCAAGGACCAGAGCAAACGAACCAGAGAACAAGTTCTGGGCAGCCGAGTGGCCACACACCGACCCCAAGCAGAATAACATGGGACAATGAACACATCGCAGGAGAGGGTTGATATGACCATGGAAAAGGGTGCATTAAAGTTCCCACCCACCACGACAGGTGGCGTTGTCATCTCATCCATCAACTTACAACTGCCGAGGTCTCCAGGTGGCGTGGAGAATTGAGCCACGTGGGATGTCCAAGTATTGGAAATATCCCTCCCCTATGTGATTCTAATATTTTTTAAAGATTTCCAACCGAAATATGAACAAAATTAGAAGGAAAATATGCTCGAAAAAGGTTGAAAACTTAGAATATTTAGACTACACTTTTTTAATAAGAAAGTATATGGTTGACAAAGCATTATAATTTATAATTTATATGTTTCATTTCACAAAGCATGATAATTTATATCTTTCATTTCATTGTCATCTTTGGCAAATGTTTGTAATGGATAATGTATTGTTATCTTAATTTATATGTTTTTATATTTGTTGTAAATTATATTGTCCATTTTTATAATTTAGGTGATAAAGATAACATTTTATTTCGTAATTATTTAAGTTAAATTTAATTAACAAATATTATTATGGTAACTTATATATTTTAAAAAAAGAATATTTATAATTAATTTAATAATATTATATGAATTAAAAAAACAATTAAGAACAAGTCACTAAATCAGTAATTTATACATATTTAATAATTACTTAATTAGAGAATAGATAACAATTCCTGTTAATGCATGAAGGAAAAATACAACTAAAGTTTTACAACAACATTTTCGTAAATAGAGCTGTAGCGAATAATAATAGCATAGCAAGTGATGGACACTTAAACATGGTGACTGAAGGTTTGACTGCAACGTTCCACCCAACCTTCTGACTCTCTTCCCACCATATGTTCTTCCACCGAGAGGCCACCCCCGAGATGGGAAAAAAATCCACTAGGTAGGAGCTTTACTTAACCGAGAGCCCTCCCGCTCTCTTATAACACAAGGAAATAAACTAACTCTTAAACAAACATGTATAACTTACATAGGTGTTTATAGATTTGTTGTGTTAGCACAAAGGTGTTGGGGCTATGCACTACCTCCACCAAGTACTCACTTAATACATATTCTGGTATAAACAATTTATACATATGTTAAAAGACTAGGATCATGGGTTGTTCCCTTCTTAGCTTTCTTAATGATAAACCAGATATATTAACATTCTTTGGAAATAAACTAAGATTTAAACCAAGGGATGTGCCCTCTCTTTGGATTTACTAGAGCCTAATTATAACAGAAACAATGGAGCACTGTATTTTAGAATCTTGATATCTTGTGGCACAAAAACGTGGACCCAACTTCGTGCACATGCCTACCAAACAGTGCACGGTGTAAAATCAATTAATAATCAAACTAACTCGGTGAGGGATGTGCCCTATGTACATACTACACAGGATTATGGTAAATAGTGATCAATTAAGGGACGTGTCTTCTTACCAACAAAACTGAATATAGACCAAACCATCAAGTACAAGTGCTATGGTCTCTTCCAGCCATTACCATGCCACAAGAGCAGTAGCTCTATAATAAGAAGGGGCGCCGCTCTCAAGAGAGGCCAGTCTGCCACAGGGTTCAAACAATACTTTTTATATAAAAATAGTTAAATAGAATATCATGGATTCAGCTTCTCTACCATAGAGGGCACTCATTCAAATTGACAAAATCACAGTAGTTTACAGTGGAAGTCTTAAACAATAAATTAACGAGTTGACTCTCTTTTAAAGAGGCCACTCGTTCCCACTAATGTCCATGGATAAAGGAAATGGTTATGCCTTCAATGTGTTCCAAAGAATAAATAAAAGCCAATGGAAACAAGATACATAAGTCTTTAAGAAGGGTTGCGCCCTCTCTTCTCCTACACAGAGATTGCAGAACAATTAACAAGTAAATGAAATGCCAATCATTCAAGAATATTTGTGCCTCCTTCTCACCATTCTCACAGGAAGACATCAAAACTGTGAGCAAGGGAAGCACCTTTCCCCCTTTTCTTCAAGAAAAGACTGAAATCAAAATAATACAAAAATCAAAATAATACAAAAAAAAATACAAAATAGTAACCAAATTTTTTATCATAGAGGCCCTTTCTCCTAGCAATGCATCAAATAGTAAATAAATCATTGTTCATAGAGTGACACCCTCTCTCTCTCTCTCTCTTTTCTTTGAATGATGAGGCTTCCCTCTCCCATGAGGCCATCACCTTCATAATCAACAAAAACCATAACTATTTTACATGAAACAGTTATCTTTCATTAGTATTTATCTTTCTTTTAAATATATTTATATAGTTAATCATTTTTAAAGGAGTTCCCTTCTCTGCAATGATCATTGAATAAAGGCTTACAATATATATAAAAATATATCTTAATAATTTTCTCAATAATGAGTATTTGTAATAAGAATTTATTTGAATGATTTTATAATAATAATTATTTATCCTTTGATACTTTATAATAATAATAATAATAATAACTGTGTTAGAATAATATTTCTCTTACCTTTTCCTTAAGGTGAAAAATAGGAAAGACCTTAACTTCTTTCCATTGAGGAGCGTTACAGATATTTCTTAAGCATCCTTGAAGAGATTAAGATAAGTATTTATAATAATAATTTTTAGGGTAATCTCTTAATCTTACTCAGGATCATCTAGTAATGGTTAGTTTTAGGCTAATAGATATATCATAGGGGTTTATATAAGCTTGTGGCGAATAGCCACTGTCCTAAACTAGAACGACACCTAAAATTTTAGATGATCAAGTGAACATCACAACTCACTTTCTTCAAGTGCCTGAAGCACCATGATGACACCTGCTATCAATAACTTAGATCCTCATGGATTCCCAGCCATTCACCTCTCCCTCTAGTGGATTCCATTGCCCCTATCATTTAGTCGTGCCATGCCTTCAGTCTCTTATGTCTACAAATTGAAATTATAACTTGGAAATCACAACAATACTTACAAATTTTACTAGTGGGGCCTTGGCCTTGAGCTCGTTGTAAGGAACTAGTACATTGTACACTTACATTTGTATTTCAGTTACAGAAGAATCAAGGTAGTAGAGGGATATTACATTGATAGTTCGTGAATTTTTTTTTTACCACTAGTAAATTCCTTAAGCATTCAATTTAGGGCATTTCACAATTAAGCATGGTGGAAGATGTATATAGATCATGCATAGCATCTATTTCTGCAACTCCGATTGATGGGTCTGAAAATTCTATCCATAAGGCATCAACTATATTTTTGTTGTAGTCCTTAAAAATTCCTTCTGCACCATTCACTAAGCAATCATGCATTGCATATTTTCCACCAAATAATTTGAAGAGCATATTTTTCTTTAGTAGTATTGTGGAAGGCAAGTGCATTATTTTTTGTTCAATTGATTTTTTTTCCATCAGATCAATTTTCTTGTCACATGCTATTAGGGAGATTGCTTCAAATTCTAAGGTAGAAACCGTTGCTTCATTATGTTGTTGAACATCTTTGTTACTATGAAAAATACAAGGGAACGTTGGATCATTTGGTGGTTGTCTATAGCAATGTTTATTTAGGAATCCAATATCATTTTCTATGTGAAAACAGGTTCTTATTCCGTTAAATATAGTAAAAACTTCATTGGTTTGTCTCATCACCTCTTTCAGTTCAAAGTACTTAATGTTATCTATCCAAAAGGTATATGATATTACTTTTTGCTCAAACATTGGTTGTTCAAATATCAAGGAATCACAAACAGGTTGTGCTTGGAAAAGATCACCACATAAAATGACATTCAGATTTCCAAATGCCTTTGTTGGTGTGTGCATGATTTCCCTTAGTAATTTTTCTTTGCTATACAATCTTCATGATCCAAACAAGGATATTTAATCTATGAACAAAAATTGTAATTGTTCATAGTATTTTTCTAATAGGTCCAATGTGTTCAAATTCAATGGAAGCATGTTTGTTGAATTTAGAGGCAGTCGCAAGGTCGAATGCACTTTAATGTCATTTGCATTGTGTGCAACTTTTTTAGTAAATGCGACTATAAAATTCCTTTCTTTTTGAGGGGATCACTATTGATATGCTTGTCATATGACTGCAAGAGGCCATTGAAAATTGCTTGTGATGTAAATTTTTTCCTTTTGCCCACACCTCTTCTCAAGAATAGATGGATTGGTGTGTATGGGTGGTTTTTTTTTTCTCATTATGATCTCCTTTGCTATCGATTGTTGCTCCTCATTAAGCATTATTCTTATTTCAAATTACTTACATGTATCTTGGATGTAAGGGCATGTGTAAGCTAATGAGGGTCACTTTTGGTGCGCTAGATGCAATAGAAAACTGAAAAATCAGGCATCCCTCAACTTACTTTGTTTTTTTGAGATACTTACGCAAGATATCTTGCATTGAGTAAAAAATATGAATGTAGGAAATTGAATCACATTTCCAAATATATAAGTTTTATATATTGAAAATTTACATAACTTTGTCAAATTTCATCTTTTCTAACAATCACTTTTTATTTTTTTGGCAAATGATAAGGTATATGTTTTTCTGGGTGCAGCCTTTGAGTGCCTAAATGATGGTTTCGGGCTATAAAAATTGGTAGACATATATAGCACCCGTAGCACTAGTGCAACACTATTTTTCCAAAATTAAATGTTTAATTTTTAATTATTACTTTTAATTATGTAAGTGATCAAACCTCAAGAACAATACGTCAAATGTGGGTGCAGCATTTGAAGGTCTTAACGCAGTTATTTTGACTTGGATTTTTTATAGCATGTAGAAGTCGGTGTCTACTAGTGCAGCATACAATTTTTTTTTTAAATGGTTGTGAAATGAAAAGGTTACGGAATAAACACTAACATCATGTTTTTTTAGTTAAGGAGTGATGACACAAGAAAATTAGGAAACAGATAGAAAAAATCAATATTTTTTTAGAAAATTACAGATTTGGAATCTACATAAAAAATGTTATCTATGCCTAAAATTTCGTAAAAAATGGTCATGTATGTCATGCTGTAGAGAGCGGTGAAAGACAGGCATATTGAGAAAAATGGTGGAAATGCCCAATTAGCTATGGTTCAGTAAATTCCATAGCACAGGGTTGGTAAGTCCGAACCAACCACATAGGACTATGGATGACACGTGGGTGCGTGAGGAGGCGGTTATTAGGTGCTCAGGAACGCATGTGCATTTTGTTTAAATTCAAATATTTGTTTCGCATGCTTAGTGTTAGAAGAAATGCTCGAGCATTTTTGTATATCCAAAATGAGCAAGCATTATTATTCACATAACGCTTCGCATAACACGTGAGATTTATGTGAATAATAATGCTCGCACGTTATTATTTACATAACGCACGAGCGTTATGAACTTCATAAATTATTTTTTTAAGTGTTGAATGGAGATAAAGGGGCTGAGAGAGAGAAGAGAGATGCGAGAGGGGGGTCAAGGGACATAAATTTAAGGATTTTGGGAGAGTAATGATAAGGGATTGAAATTAAAGGCCTAAACCCATATGTCTTGAGTCCCAAACCCCCTAAATCCCTACACCCGTAAGCACCTAAGCCCTTAACACATAATTCCTTACCCCATTAATAGTTGATCCCTAAATCCCTTAACTTATAAAGGTATTACTCCTTAAATCCCTAGTCCCTTAATCAACCATTTATCTCCCCTCACTGATGTCCTTATCCATTAATTCCCTAAGCCCTTAACACTATAACACCTTAGACCTTAATTCCTAACCTATTAAAACCTAACCCCCTAAGCCTAGAGTCCTTAATCCCTTTACCCCTAAAGCACCTAATTGCTAAACCTCTTAAGTCCTTTAATTGTTTTCCTATAATCCTTTAACCATTATCCCTCTAAGCTCTAGTTTACCCTATATAGGAAAAATAATTCTTTACCTCTACACTACGTTTGCATGTGCGAACTCCCTTGTGCTAGCATGCCCTGCATTTTCTTGTGCGCTCTATGTTTGCATGTGTGCTTTTCGTTTGTATGAGAGCTCTATGTTTGCTTGAGCTCTCTCCCTCTAGATTGATCACTCCTATCTCAGCTTTGGAATTCTTGCTTAGGCTTGTGCATTAGTCTCTTTAAGCTCTAATTTACCCCTTATAAGCCTTTAACCCTTTAACCCCTTCACCATTAATTCCTAACCTCATAAACCCTAACACGCTAACCCCAGAACCCTAGAGCACTAAATCAATTAACCCCTAAGGTCCCTAGTCCCTAAACCCCCTATCCACTTTATCTCTAATCCAACAACCCCTAACCCCTATTATTGAGTCCACCCCTAACCCCTAAACAGTCTAACGAATATTACTTAAAGCCCAAATCCCTAAATCCCTAAGCCCTTAACCATAGAAACAATTAAACCTTTAACTTCTTGGGCCTTAATCCCTAACCCATTAAACCCTACCCCCCTAACTATTAAGCCCTAAATTCCTTAACCCCCAATTCCCATAACTCATAAAATCCCCTAACCCTCTATCTGCTTAACTCCATAACCCATAAATCTTTAAACTTGTTAACAACTTTATGCATGTACCCCTAACCCCCTAACATTGGTGCCCTCAATCCCTTAACCCTAAATCCCCTAACCCCTAAAACCCTTTATCTCTAAGCACTTAACATCGAATGCCTTTAGAAGCCCTATTTTATCCACAAACACTTAATCCCTTAATGTCTAACCTCTAAAACCCTAACTCCCTAAACACGGGGCCCTAAATCCCTTAAATCCTACGCCCCTTGAACCCAAAACCCTTGACCCCTTAAACCCTTATCCCCTAACACCAAATCCCTATTTAACCTCCTAACCCATGCAACATGAAGCCCAAAACCTTTCAAAATAAGGAGGGATCTAGGGAAATAAAGAAAATTTATTTTCTTGGAAAGAAATTATTATAAGTTTTTGAGGAACATGCGAATTGTGTAGATTAACATAACTCTAGTGTGTTTATTGATAGTGAAACACTCACGCATTTTGTGATGAAGAAACGATCACGTGTTTTATTCCATTAGACGTTATGTAGCTATCCACCAAACATATTGATTGAAAATGATTTTTTAACATAGAAGGAACGCGCGAGCGTTATATAATTAAAAAATGGTAGCGCATTTTGTAAATCCATAATGCTAACACGTTTTGTCCCTAAATCCCTATTTCCTCCCCGAATTTTGCGTTTTGTCTCCCCGACAGTGCTGCAAGGAAACCTAGACAATTGAGGACAATTGAGGAAGCTTGATACTCTATGTTCATAATTACACATGTTCACAATCAACAAGCTTGAAGAGGATTCTAAAGTTAGCATTGGGAATTGAGGATTCTACATTCAGAATTAGCAAGCCTCAAGAGGATTCTACATTCACAATTAGCAAGTTTGAAGAGGATTCTATATTCACAATCAAACAAACTTGAGTATTCTATGTTCAGAATTGCAGAGGAACCTGCATTGAGAATTGAACAAACTTGAAGAATCTATATCCACAATCAAAAGCAAGGTTGAAGAATTTCCATCCACAATTGATTAAGTATCTATATATTCACAATGTCAAGCAAGCTTGAGAAATCTATATGAACACAATTGAAGAAGAATCTACATTCACTATTGAGAAAGCTTGAAGAACCTATATTCACAAATGAAGAATTTCTATATTCACAAGTGAGGTAGAAGTTATTTTCACAATTGAACAAGCTTGAGGAATCTATATTCACAATTGAGGAAGTATATATATTCACAATTGAGCAAGCTTGAAGAACCTATATTCACAATTGAGAAAGAATCTGGATATTCATAGCTGAGCACACATCTGGAATCTATTTTCTTAGTATTGCTCATTTTGGTAATGGGGAATTTACGCAATCGAACAAGTAAATCGACAAGGAAAGAGAAGCCTTAAGAAACCATGGAATCGAAGGAATTCCATGGAAACTCATCAAATTCTAAATGTAGATGATGCCATGGTCATTCCTACCCATCCACAACAATAAAAAAGGAAAAATTCACTAGAGGGGCCCTCAATTTCAACAACATTTGATGAAAAAGCACCCCATGGCACTAGTCAAGAGGTAAAACGAAGGTGCTCATCGGGGGATGTTTAAATTCCCACATCAATTCAACCTCAGACTATGGTAGCGAATGACTTGTTGGGTAGTGGTTATAAAAGCAATGAAGTTAGGGAGGAATTGAATGAAGGATTTACAATGGAAGAAGAAAATGTTGTGGAGACCATCCAGGAGAAAGTCCAATTTCCCACATCCAACTACCAACAAGAAAATGAAAGACAAGAGGCTCCTATTGAAATGCTGGAGTGTCCTAGTGATGTTGTACATGATCCAGTTCCAACACCCTTACCTCCATTAGAAACAACACACCGAAGAACTCTGAAATGTATACAACTTGATTAAATTCTCATTTGTTCACTTGAAGGTACGTTGTCTAAACGTGCTATTGCTTATCAAACTCAATAAATACTTGATAACTTTTTTTATTCTAAATGTGATGGGGACAAGTGCAAATTATTTTTGTCATTGTTAAAATCTAGGTCTATGGTTGTTGTTAGAAGAACGTTAAGGATAAAGATGACCAAAAAATTAGAACCAAGTTCTCATATTGTTAAAAGTTTAGTAGATGCATTTAGTACAATTGGAAATAAATCTCACTCAAAGGATCTCAATGCGGCTCGTCGTGTGTTGTCACAATCAATCGTGAACAAAAAAACTAGGGCGCTTCGTTTGATTAAACCTACCTCCAAAATTATTAATTTGAATGTCAAGACACTTCATAGGTATTGTGTTAGAAGAGAACAACTTGAAACCAGTTAAATAGATGTTTGGGCCTTCATTGGTAGGTTTCCATGCTCTGATATGAAGCTCATTGATGCAGTAAAGGGATTAGTGCAAGCTTTTTGACATGACAGCACTAGACCTTCTTCCAACCAAAAAAATGTATTAAAATTGAGAAGGGGTTCAAAGGATCGTGAACCACACATTAAACATTTTCTTGATATGACACAAACATAATTATGTGAGAGATTTAGGAATGAACATAACTAACTTAAATTGGGCCAAAGATCCTTTGAAAAATGCAAAACATGGTATGTTAAAATAAACACAATTCGTAACACATGTTGTTTTCGATACCACATTGAGTATGGTTACTATTATGACACATATACATATATTTTTCGTGTATTGCATAACACTCTTGTGCAGGAATGCTCAGCTACATTAACACTGATGTCATCTAGAGACTTTATTCATAGCATTTTGTGTAGCAGGCCAAACGATTCCACATTTTATCAAAAATATTGCATAGATGGTACATGTCCAGGGTTTGATGGATTGTAATTATTGGACAAATGCATACATGTGACCGATGAGCATGAACTTGGGAGGCAGGAGGTGAACTTGCAATCATTAAAATATGTCACGCATGATACTAATGGAGGGAACAAAAGAAAAAAAAATTACAATTGGTCACTGCTCAGGTTGGTAATGAGTTCTTGAATACTATTTTTTCTTCAGATTGCAATTTCATATGTAACAATCTATTGATATATGTAGTTATTGTTGATCTACTAGGTATGGGTTTGCGACTTCATGGAGGAATTCTTTGAAAAGACACAACAGTATGTAAGTCATGTACATGTGGCTCGTTGGCAAGATGAGCAGTTTAAAACATGCAGGGATACATTTCCTATTGGGACTATCATGTCAGTGGTCGATTTTGCGAAAAAACTACACTCTTCAACCACAAAATGAGATTCAGAGTCAACACTATCACTCAAACTAGATCAACATAATGGTATATATCAACTATAGACATGGGGAAGATATTACTAAAGACAACAAGGTTATATTGGAGGAGTAGATCACTTCTACATAAGTGATGACAGGTGTCATGACTTGGATTTTGTACAACACAACTTTCAAATGTTCTACAATCACTTGAAGGATAACAGTATTAAGATGGAACAACATTGGATTTGGTATGAAGGTTGTGCAAGGAAATTAAAAAATGCCTGTGTCTTCTAATGGTTGTGTATGCTCCACAAAAGGAACAAGGTGCCACATATTTGGAACTATTTTGAGACTAGACACAGAAAAGGTGAACATGATGGAGTAGGTGTGTGCATCAAGACTGCATTACGTAGGCAAGAAATTAAGTTCACAAATGTATCATGCATCCGAGATGCAAAAACAATCATTGAATGGTGTTCTTCAGCCATTGGGGAGGGAGCAAGAAGTCAGGAAGATCAGTTAACCAGGAAAGCACATGTACATAGATATTTTTGGAATGTGGTGGATGTATATTGATCACAGTTATATGAGTGCAAGACAATCCAAGGAACTCGTCCATTTCATTCAGTTAGAACATCGGACAATGCTATACTTGAAATGTGGACAAGGAAACTCTCATGTTTTTGTTCTCCATGAAGTAGTGGTGAATGGGACGAATGTGAATCCACATATTGGGTTGATAGCTGGGACTGTGTATCACTCCCCATTGGTCGACAGATAGCTACATAATTATCCCAGTTGGAGGAGGACCAATCAAGTATTTCACCAGACTATGACCACATATCAAATCTCATACAACTAGGTTCGATTAATATTTTTATATTTTTGATATTTTTGACAACTAGTTGTGTCTAGTTAGTTGACTGAAACATTGGCACTATATTTTCTCTAGGGCACATATACGCAGTGGTTTCCCTGAGACGCAATGCATGGCGCACCGACTATTGGATGGCACGTTGATTGGAGGGGAAGAAAACCCTAAATGTCCCATTATGGGACTCTAAGGACAACTATTTTCCGATTGGGTCGATGGTTATCAAAGGACAATATTTGAACCAGGTTTCCCACTCAGCAAATAGAAAATGGTATATATGAATATTATAGACTAGGTGAGCTTGTATACCATTATACAAACTTAGTTATTGGCACAAACCTCCAGCTGCAAACGATGCCAAGGAATAACTCATCAAAGGAATGATACTTATTTCCTTACTCCAAGCACAAGAGGTTAAAGGAAACCCTTGGTATTCGAAGTGATCCTGATGGTCTAGTCGAATGACCATAGGTAGGTAATATGGTATGTGGTTTTCATGTTATATTGTGTACTATGTTATAGGTACGTGGTGTACATGTATGTTATGATTTTTTTTCGTGGTATCATTGAGTATTGAGATTAACATTTTGACTATTGCAGCCAGACATTGATAGCTTGATAGATTGATAAATAGCATAGACTTGGTACAACTTGATAAATTGCACAAGCTTCGTCATGCATTTATTTTCTTTGTTTTTTTATCCCATCTAAGTACACCATAATATATTCATCCTCATTCCCATTTTCATGCTCACTATCACCATCACCATCTCCATGCTCATTATCACTATCCCCATGGTCATTTTCGCCATCACCATGCCACCATGAACATCACCATCGTGCTCTTCCTACCCATGTTGTCACCATCACCATCCCCTTTTTCACCATAATATTCTCATCCACCATCCACACAAATATAACCGTTAGATACCTAATTTAGAAACCTAGAAACCCAAACTACAAACATAGAAACCTAATCTAGCCTTAGAAATCTAGTCTACTAATAATCATTAATGAATCATCAGTGCATGCTCTTCCATAACAACTTCATCCATCTTAATGTTGCCATCAAAAAACACTTCATCCATCTTAATTTTGTCATCAAATAATATTTTCATCAGCCAATATCATTAGTTAACACACTTCCTTCATCTATTTTTGAAGAATCACAACAACCAACCCATGGAACCCTTCCATAAGCTATAATTATATGTTTTCATGAAATCCATCTACCCCACTAAAAACTAGAAAAAACCCTAAGATGGAGTCTATAGGAACCAACTAGGAATGCTTATTACAAAAATCCTCGATAATCCTCCCTACTTCGTATTCGCACCATATGTACCCTAAATTATTTTTATTTTTGAATCACAGTTAATGGTTAGTTTAAAAGGAATTGAGAAGGAATCACTTTCTTTTAGGTTAAAAAATAATCTAAAAATAATAATGACATCAATTTTAATATCCCTTTGAACTCAATGGGAACTCGAAGGGATGGTAACAATTACCCTTTAAAATAATGAGTATAGTAATCTTTATTATTTTGTTGTATTTTTTCCTGTATAGTCATCTGTAGGTGACAGTCCTTGAAATCCTTTGCGATGTGAGTTGGAACAAGCCATAGAATGATGACAGTGGCTCAGATCGACAAACCATCGACTCTATTGGATTCAGGACATCGGGATAGTGCTAGGGGTTCCCCTCTCCTCCAGTTCCATAGCCCAAGTCTCATCTTTTAGGTCGATTTTGGAAACTAGGGTTTTGTTGAGTAAGGGACTGTGCAATTTTTGCACATAGGGGTCAAATTTGAAAAACCATTGATCGGGGACTTATGGCTACTGTTACCAGTTGGAACCTTCCTAGACACACTTGCAGGACTTTCTGGAACCAGGTTTTGTTGCAAAGTTGGAATTCTATGCCCTCGGTAGGTATCCCACATGTGTCCCTAAAAGCCTTTGGGATGCGAGTTGGAACGAGCCATAGAATGATGGTCATGGCTCTGATTGAAAAACCATTGAATCCTTTGGATTCAAGAAAATTGAGATAGTTCTAGGGGTGCCCCTCTCCTCTGGTTCCATGGCCTAGGTCTCATCTTTTAGGTTGATTTTGGAAACTAAGGTTTTGCTTAGTAAGGGACTGTGCAATTTTTGCACATAGGGGTCAACTTTGCAAAATCATCAATCGAGGAATTATAGCCAGTGTTCCTAGATGGAACCTTCCTAGACACACTTGCAGGACTTCTCGTAACCCAGTTTTGTTGCACGGTTGGAATTCTATGCCCCCGGTAGGTATCCAACAGATGTCCTTGAAAGACTTTGGGATGCGAGTTGGACCAGGCCATAGAATGATGGTCGTGGATCGTATCTAAAAACTGTCAAATCCGTTGGATTTAGGACATCAAGATAGTGCTAGGGGTGTCCCTCACCTACGATCTCATCTTTTAGTTCTATTTTGGAAACGAGAGTTTTTATCAGTAAGGGACTGTGCAATTTTTGCACACAGGGGGTCAACTTTGCAAAACCATCGATCAGGGACTTATGGCTAGAGTTCCCAGTTGGAACCTTCCTAAACACACTTGCAAGACTTTCCAGAACCCGGTTTTGTTGCACGATTGGAATTCTATGCCCCTGGTAGGTATCCAATAGGTGTCCATGAAATCCTGTGGGATGCGAGTTGGAACGATCCATAGAATGATGGCCATGGATCGGATAGAAAAACCATCAAATCCGTTGGATTTGGGACATCGGGATAGTGCTAGGGGTTCCCCTATCCTCCGGTTCCATGGCCCAGGTCTCATCTTTTAGGTCAATTTTGGAAACTAGGGTTTTGCTTAGTAAGGGACTATGCAATTTTTGCACATATGGGTCAACTTTGCAAAATCATCGACTGGGGACGTATGGCTAGCGTTCCTAGTTGGAAATTTCCTAGACACACTTGTAGGACTTCTTGGAACCCGATTTTGTTGAATGGTTGGAATTCTATGCCCCCGGTAGGTATCCAACAGGTATCCCTGAAATCCTTTGGGATGTGAGTTGGAAGGAGCCATAGAATGATGAATGTGGCTCAGATTGAAAAACAGTAGACTCCGTTGGATTCATGACATGAAGATAGTGCTAGGGGTGCCCATGTCCTCCGGTTCCATGGCTTGAGTCTCATATTTTAGGTCAATTTTGGAAACTAGGGTTTTGCTCAGTAAGGGACTGTGAAATTTTTTCACATAGGGGTAAACTTTACAAAATCATTGACCGGGGATTTATGGATAGCTTTCCTAGTTGGAACCTTCCTATAAGCACTTGCAGGACTTCCAGGAACCCATTTTTGTTGCACGGTTGGAATTCTATGCCCCTGGTAGGTATCCAACAGGTGTCCCTGAAATCCTTTGGGATGCGAGTTGGAATGAGCCATAAAATAATGGCCATGGATCAGATCAACAAACCATCAAATCCTTTGGATTCAGGACATTTGGATAGTGCTATGGGTGCCCCTCTCCTTCGGGTCCATGGACCAGGTGTCATCTTTTAGGTCTCTTTTGGAAACTAGGGTTTTGTTGAGTAAGGGTTTGTGCATTTTTTGCACAAAGGGGTCAACTTTGCAAAATTATTATTTTGAATCTACAACGAGACATTCAAAGAGTGGAAATAAAACCTACCACATTGCACCCTTAGTATATTTCTATGTCCTTAGTGTGCCACATCATTTAACATCTCCTTAGTGTTCCACTATATTTGCATTTTGAGTACTTGATGTCATTTTTAAGAATTCAAAGTTCCAAATAAAAAATGGATGCGATGTTTCATCGATGATATCCCTCTGATCCTTGATAGCTTTGTTAGATCAAAGTCACCATGAACCTTTTCCATCAAGTTATGGGGGAATAATTTCCAAATCACAATGAACAACCATTACATCATCATTTGTATCAATCAAGTGCATTCAATTTTAAATACATTTTCATATGAGGATAATCCATCCTTTTTACAAACATAGGACCATGAACATCTTATTTTCCTTCATCAAAACAACATTATCAAGGAATATCATTAAACTATTTAGGTATTTCATTTTCCATGGATTCTATATGATTACTTTTGCATTAGACATTTTTTTTGCACATTCAACATATTTAGAGCCATGCTTCACCACTGATATATTTTTTGCAATGACTCATGGTTTGAGGCATGTTCCGGACCCTAAATAACGAAAGGATGTACACTCAAACATGAATTAGAATTATGACAAGTGTAAAATGGACATATGAAAGAGGTAAAGCACAAACCATGGTCTTACATACTAGGGTTTAGTAAGGATAGGGTTTATATATTCAACAATTTTATGAAAGTGAATTCATGACCAACTATTGGTTAGCATATTGGAACAAACTAGGGTATATATGTTGTATATTTTACCATATGTACATGAAGGCCCAATGAATTTTATTACACTTTAGTTCATGCATTCCTTGTCATTTTACTTGATACTTGGCCATTGTTTTTAGCATTCTAGAGTATGCACACTTCAACCGAACTTCATAGATGCTCATGTACTTATCGTTTGATGAAATACGGTAGCATTGATGAAATGTGTAGCATATATTAGACTTCCTCTTAGTTTGTGAAAATGTCATAGGCTTACATTGATGATATGCATAGCATGTTTTACATGACATAGGTTATTCAAACATATTTTGACTTATTTTGTTAACTTTTGTTTTTTCCTTGCAACATATTTTCCTTGTAACCATAATCCTGATTAATGGGTATGGACCCTTGGAGTTGGGAAAAACCACAATGTTAAATTATATATCAAATTAGCATGCATGTACTGAGTTCCATTGAACTGTTGAAAGATATTATTAGTTTTTTCCGTTAAGGTAATGTTTTCATAACTCAATGGTGATATGTTAATTGATCAATGCAATAAATGTAAGACAATAAATACTGCTTAAAATGTAATTATATAAATTTAAATAACATAATTTATCAATTTGTGGAAGAGATAAATCATCACAAGAACAAGTGGAAACTCAAGAGAAAATATGCAATAGATTGTATCATGCATTGATAGCCCAATGTTTGTAATACAAAATATGGAAAAGTAGTCGGCCCTTAAATGGCCTGTCAATGTACATGTATCCCTAAGTACAACAATGTACGTGTATGTCAAAATACATATATCCAGGACTAGGAGACATCAAAAATAATTTTTTCACTTGTTTTTCCCCGACTTTGCTCTATCAACCATCTCCCTAGGATCGCTCTGCATCTTAGGAGTTTGCAAATAAAAGATCATTATTTTTATCAAATAACTGCACTAATAGCCTACCATTAAAAAACTTAAAAAATTAACTTATGGCCAAATGATTTATGACAAACACTCACCAAATCCAGTCGGGGTATAGATGCCTATGGTGTGCTCATGGAAGTCCTCTCTATAATTGTTCTATGCAAATAAAAGATCATATCTCAATTAATTCAACAATTCAACATTGATCAACATGTTTTCATAAATTGAATAAAAAGACTTGGTCATTAATGAACATCTCACCACAAGAGGAGACCCGATCACAACCATGGATTGAGCGGAGGGGCCGGGCACTATTGCTAATGGCTACAATCACCAAATGGGGAAATAGTTAGACATGCATGAATAAACAATATAGTAACATGCTTAAATACAGGTATGCATTGTAATTGTTGAAATACTTACCTCTGTATGACTTGTTGCTATTACAGATGCTGCACTGATTGCAACATCAATGACCCTTGTTAGGTGAGGTGTAGATGGATCTCCCATGTGTCTACTATAGACGACATCCACACCCTTTCTAGGAGTGGATCCTCTCTTATACACTTGTCCCTTCTGCACATTTGGACTACAAGGAGAGGCAACTGTTGACTGTTTCCTAAATATAGTAGGTGCTCGCTACATTCACCAATTACTGACATAGTTAGAAATGCATTGATCAATGAAATAACATGTATTAACAAACTGCCAATGATGAAATACATACTGATGGACGGTATGCTTCAATCAATTCTAAGAAACATTCTGCCACTTGTTGATCCCCTATGAGATATGTAGCGCTTATCTCCCCACCAGGGGGAGATCACTAGATGAAATGATTTCCCTCTAAGGGGGATCTACAACCTACAATTTAGAAAATTGTAAATATTAGATCGTGTAGCATTAATTAACTAACACATGATAACAAACTAACATGCATTCAAATAATGACATGTTGAAATAGTTACCTCAGTGTGAGTTGTTGTCTCCGAAGGTATGACAACATCTTGTACATCAAACAGTTTAGGTGCATGAGCCTATGGACTATCCTCGGAATCATCGGTGGAAAAGTATTTCCCCTCATGGTCTTCTTGCAGCAACTACAAGTTTTAAAATCATTAAAAATATTAGCAATCTATATATGTGTATAGTAAGGAAAAATAATTTACAAACAACACTAAATTGTTAACCATCATCTATCTAGACAGAACCAAAGCAAGGATGGTTGTTGGTAGGCGGTTTGGATGAGTCAGCATCGCAACATCGCGGATGCTGCGCAAGGCCAAAGGTACTGCGAAAGGAGGAAAGTATCGCGCAAGTTGAGTAGTTTATGTAGTTTTGGGTCATTTGGACCGCATTATGTGGGTTTTGGGTCATTTGGAATGTACTATGTGGGTTTTGGGTCATCTTTTTGTAGAGTTTGTTAAGAAGTACTTAGACGGTTTCCTAAGTGGACTGCAAATGTAAAGTTGCAAGCCTATAAATAGACATAGGATTGTAAGTGTTGATATACCAATTGAGAGATACATGAGTTGATGAATTGAAGAGACAGTTGAATACATATGATTTTGCTTGTCTGTTAATCTGGGTATGCGACAGAGGAATTGTTGTTGTATCTATGGGTTGTTGCAATGGTTAATATGATATGATGTCGAGCATAATTACTGTGTCTTTCCTGTTCTCTTGTGATGAAAGCATTATGTGAT
Source organism: Larix kaempferi (assembly GCA_027924585.1). Classification (NCBI taxonomy): domain Eukaryota; kingdom Viridiplantae; phylum Streptophyta; class Pinopsida; order Pinales; family Pinaceae; genus Larix; species Larix kaempferi. The sequence continues at coordinate 703,768 of BSBM01000314.1, forward strand.
ATGAATCTTTGAATGATGCGATGTTTCCTTGTTGTGATTAATGTTTTACTGTTATATCTATTGTGCATTTATGATTCTGTCAATGATGAGATCAGTTGAATGATGTTGTGTTCATGCTTAATGCCTAAGTTAAATGCTTATATCTGTTTCTGAATGTCGCAATAAGTTGATTAGTTGATGCATAAAATCCTGCTTCATTTGGCGGAAATGTGGTTCCGTCAGCTCTCCCTTGAACATCTCGGGTGAGACCTCATATGCTCCGTAGGTGTTGTTGAACAGGATAAAACCTATCTGGTCCGGTGCTCAGGGAGATCGCGGTGGTTTGGGTGTCAATAGTGTGAGGAACCCATGTCGACTAGGTTTGTGTAAACAAACGGTTCCGTTGCTGGGACCGTAGCATGAAGTTAAAGGAGGATATGTTGTGACATCCGACGAGATCGAAGATTCAAGATTGGTTCGACCTAAAGTTGCGAGAGTTCGTTGAAAAAGAAAATCAGAACCCTGGGTTGTCGACAGATTGGTGGTTGGAAAAGTACATACATGGCGGTCCACACGAATAATTTTTTTGCGAGTTCCCAATCATCTTGTATGAATGGTTAGAAAAATTGACCTATCAGAAGAGGAACTTCCAAGGTGGTGAGCTGACAGCTTGGACCCCAGAATTGATCCAGGAGCTGCAAGAAGTCGACAACAAAGCATCGCGTGCTGTTGAGGTCTGGGTCGACAGCATACTGGAAGGCTATATCACTGAGTTTGCGGTTGATATGACAAAGTCTTATAGTGAAGCAGAAAGGGAATTCTTCAACGGACCAAGAGGTAGGTTTCTATTGTCACTATAGTTGTCCATTAAGATGCTCATTTGCGAAAAGGGCATACTGAAGATGCACCTAGACCAGTAGAAACTTGGTGGGCAGAGGCTATGGATACCACGACAATAGGGGGGGTGGTACATTGAATGATACGGGGTAGATGGGTGCAAGTTATGACTACACTGTGAAGGAAGCCAAGGAAGAGAGTGGTCTTACAAGGGGAGGAGCAAGGTTTCAATAGGAAAAGAGGCAAAGGATAGGATAAGGTCCTACTGCGATCGAAAAGAAAAGCCACGAAGGAAGGACACATGGGATGAAGTGACCTCACAGTGTCAACAAGGAAAACTAGGCTATGCCCAGGATAGAGGCAGGACCAAACCCCAGGAGCAACGTGCCCACACCTCCGTTCATTATCTCTCATCCAGGAAGAAATACAACTTTGACACCACCGTGTTCATCGTGTCAACAGAACTTGATTGCTAGTAGCTCAGCAATTGTAGGAAGGAAGCCTAGGATGGCGGGCGAAGATGCAAAGTTGCCGCTGTTCCATGGAAATGGAATAGATAATCCCGAGCAATACTGGTTCTTATGTGAAGCAGTATGCACTGTTAAGAAAATTATTGATGATGATGCCAAGAAAGGATAATTGGAAACAACTCTTTGAGGTCGCGCATTGGACTGGTTTATGAAGTTTGTTCAAGTTCCCACAGGAACCCCAGAGAAGACGCTAGAAGAAGTCAAAAAAGGTTTGATTGCAGAGTTCAGAAAACCCAAGTCTGAAGCATAGTATATTACAGAACTAAAAGAGATTAAGCAGTATCCCAATGAAACTGTGTGGGATTTTGACCAACGGTTCAAAACACTGATGGAAAGGGTCAGCTTTGACATGAGCGATGTCCAGCACAAAGAATAGTTCATCGCGCCATTGCTACCTCACATTCGATTACCGCTGATGCAACAGAACATTGCAACACCGAGTGAGGCTCTAGAGATTGCAATGCGGTTAGAAGCTTCGCCGATTGGTGAGAGTGCATCGAGCATGTCGCAAATTCAAACACAGCTGGCCAACGTGACAATATAGTTGCAAGACCTTAAAAAGGGTAAGTAACATCATGAAGAGGCTTGGTGTACGTGATATCGTGTAGAAGGGCATACTAAGGATAGCTGCCTAGACTTCTACAACTATCTGGTATCTGGAGCGCCGAACCCATTGAGTGGCGGAGGTATGCTGTGGTGCCGCATCTGTCAATACATGCAGAAGATGGTCACAAAGCCGATGAATTTGTATTGTACATTATGCAAATCCATGGGACATGAAGATAAGGATTTCCGTGCATATGGATTGCTTCAGGAAAGAACGTATGATGCATTCTATGTGAAGGACGACCAATGTGCTTTACAACAACTGCAACCACAGCCATAGGTAGCCTAGCTGCTACCTCAACCGTAGATGTAGTTTGTACCGCAGCCGCAACCAAAATAATTTATGCCACAATATACTCAGATTTTGATGGCTCTGTAGGAGCTACAGTACGTTCAACAGCCACATTACATTCAACCAGCACCATGTGTTCAGCCAGGACAGTGTGTGCAGCTGCAACCAAATCCCATGCAGCAGCAATTTGCTCAACCACAATATCAGCAGCAAGGGGGATTCCATGGAGGATTTCGAGGAGGACACAGTGAAGGCTTTGGTCGCAGACCTGTCCAATGTTATAATTGCAGAGTGTTGGGACACTACCAGAGAGATTTCCCACAGTTGCAGACACCGTGTATGTTTTTTTTGTTATTGATCACACTATTGAAAACTGTCCTCAATTGATTGCACGGTGACAGGAAGGAAATATACCGCAGTTGTAGAATCAGAACCAGTTGCCAAATCAGAATTAGCCGCAGAACCATTACCAGCATCCAAATCAGAATGCCAACTAGAATCTAAATCAACCTACGAACTCACCACCGAACCAAAATCAGCGACCAACTGTTGTGACAATTTCAGTAGAGCCGAGGACACAAGATGTTGTTGTTGCTGTTATTACTCATGGAGGTGCGAAAACATGTGAAGATGGTTCGCATCCTTTGATCTGGCTGGCTGGGAAGAAAAAGGCGCAGTTTGACATTGATGCCGAGCATGACACATTCTTTCAAGCGTGTAGTGCAATGGAAAAAGATTGCAGTAAGTCAATTGTTTATGACATGCCCTGGCTTTCGAATCAATGTCGAAAGTAGGACCATCGCATCAGTATGGCACCTTACAACACTTCTTGGAAATTTTTTTATTTCTAGCAAGAGATCCCGATGCTCTGGTCAAGATCGAGAGTCTGTTGCGTCGATCGACTCAGGGACAGAGGGAATCTGCGGTGAATTCCTTGCAAAGGAAGAAGACAGGCAAGGAAATCCACATGAATGTCCATATCAGGGACTACGAGGTTGATCAGTTATTGTAGATCTAGGCTATGATGTTAACATATTGACAAATCAAGCATGGCAAAAGATGGGGAGTCCAACGCTGAGCTAGTCTCCTGTATAGCTGGGATTGGCTAATCAGGCTGAAGACCACTGAGTACACCATGTCCAGTTGACATGGCTCAAGGGTGAGCCACAAGATTGTGTTGGGGGCCTGTTGGAAGGTGGTTTGGATGAGTCAGCATCACAGCATCGCAGATGTTGCGCAAGGCCAAAGGTACCGCGAAAGGAGGAAAGTAGTGTGCAAGTTGAGTAGTTTATGTAGTTTTGGTTCATTTGGACCGCATTATGTGGGTTTTGGGTCATTTGGACCGTACTATGTGGGTTTTGGGTCATCTTTTTGTAGAGTTTGTTAAGAAGTAGTTAGACAGTTGCCTAAGTGGACCGCAAACGTAAAGGCGCAAGCCTATAAATAGACATAGGATTGTAAGTGTTGATATACCGATTGAGAGATACATGAGCTGATGAATTGAAGAGACAGTTGAGCACAAATTATTTTGCTTGTTTGTTAATCTGGGTATGCGACAGAGAAATTATTGTTGTATCTATGGGTTGTTGCAATGGTTAATATGATATGATGTCGAGCAGAATTACTTTGTCTTTCTTGTTCTCTTGTGATGAATGCATTATGTGATATGAATCTGTGAATGATGCGATGTTTCCTTGCCGCAATTAATGTTTTACTGTTATATCTATGGTGCATTTATGGTTTTGTCAATGATGAGATTGGTTGAATGATGTTGCGTTTATGCTTAATGCCTAAGTTAAATGCTTAGATCTATTTCTGAATGTCGCAATAAGTTGATTAGTTGATGTACAAAATACTCCTTCATTCGGCGGAAATGTGGTTCCCTTGGCTCTCCCTTAAACATCTCGGGTGAGACCTCATCTGCTCCGGAGGTGTTGCTGGACAGGGTAAAACCTATCTGGGTTGGTGCTCAGGGAGATCGAGGTGGTTTGGGTGTCGATAGTGTGAGGAAACCCTGTCGACTGGGTTTGTGTCAACAATGGCCACATATTGTGCATGGGTGGGGCTCTTGGCTATGCTCATAATGTGTAGGTCTAGTGCCATTACTAGATGGTCATCAGCCACTGGAAGGTGGTGGCTCTACCCCACTGGGAGGTGGTGTCTCTACTCCACCAATAGATGGTGGATATGATGGACCTTCCTAGTACACACCTTGAAGGTATGTTCTATGGAGAACAACTGCCTATGCCAAGAGTAGGAATGACTCCTGCGTCTGTGGAACCAACTGATGTGCAGGCGACACATCTGGCCTGGGTAGCTTCCTGCGAGGTGGAGCTACTGGGCGATTGGTATCTATGTTCCTCGCATTGGGATGTTGTTGAGGCATCCCCATCCCAACGCCTTAGTAATCCAAGATATAAAAATAATTAATATGCTTCCCCATAACAAATTATGCATACAATCTAAGAAAATATAACGACATTTCCCTATTGTTATGTGGTGCTACATCAAATACCATGTACCATCGATCCATCCAATTATCTATGAATGGTTTATATGTACACCACTTAATAGAAATATGCCTTTTGTTTGCATTTGGGATTTCACTCGTCCGTGGATCTCTAAAAAGGGAAAAGATATATTGTTTTTCTATCTTCAACTTCTTGACTTCCTTGTAACTAATTCCATCAGCATATTCTTTCCTCTTTCTCACTCTGTATGTCACAATATCTTGGAGTGCACCATTTGACCTACTAAAGGTCTCTATCATTGCATCCAAATTGGATGCAAGCATACAGTGCCTATCATCAACAATAAAAATTGAGGCTCGAATGTCTCTGAGCCTCTGAATTTATCTTTGGATGTCTGTATGTGCATTCATGGTCATCACTACAATCAAAAAATAAATAAAAAATCATTAGAAACATATACATGTGCTATAATGACATCTCTCAAAAATGAAAAATGTAAAAACTTTGTGTAAGAACGAGTACATTACAAACATAAATATCATCTCAATATACTATAATAACAACTACATGTAAACCAAAGTGGAAGGTGAGGATCAACTACATGTAAATCGATTAATGATCGATGGAGGAGAGATCCTTTGTATCTAATTCATATCATGTTCGTCGCCCTTTCCTTGCTCAGAATCTAGTGTATGATGAGGAAGATTTGGTGGTGATTTCCTCTACATCATTAAGAAGGGGCAATATTTTGAATTTGAGGGTTGATATACACTTGTTCTATGAAGTAAATCTCTTATCAGCTGATAGGGATGAAGACCCAAAACCATCGATTGAGTGTCTTGTTGGTGAAGGAGTTCAAAAAAGATGTGGTTGTTCATATTTGCAACAAAGTAAGTGGTGTGTCTATAAGGAGGGGAACCTAGTCCCTTGGGTTTTGGGGGATGATGTAAAATCCATCATGCCATTGGGTTGTCTTCACAAGCATTGGTTGGACATTTTTAGGGTAAAAGAATGTGTGGGAAAAAACCATAGGGTTTGGTTGAGTCAAGTCTAGAAAGCAAGCCTAGGTTATAGTCCATAGTTCCTCTTCCTAGCGAAAGGGTGGATGGATTTTCTTTTCCAATTTGCAATAGATGTGGAAAAAATATCGAGGAAAAGTTGGTGTTGGGATTCAAATCTCTTATTTATTAGGTGGATGCAAAATTCATTAAGGGGATTGATAGTATGATGGAATTGCCATATGTTAAATAACAATTTTGAAATTTTTTAGTTTTGGAATTTTCATTTACATGGATTTTTAATTTATGGAAATATAAAATTTATATTTTTATTAAGGAAACGAGGAAACAATGAATATTTGGATTCCTACCTTCCCAATCCTCCTTTCTCTTCAAATTCACCCTCCTTGCTCTTTGAATTCACCCTCCTTGCTCTTTGAATTCACCCTCCACTTCCACGTTAGCAGCCTTGAACGCTCGAGCGTTTTTGTTAAACTTGTCCAATGCATGGTGGACGCAAAGTGTGGAAGCGACCTATTTTTGGATTTTAATATATTAATAGGAATGCGTGAACATAATGTATTACAATAACACTCGAGCGTTATTGTAATACATAATGCTCGTGCATTATGTATTTCTATAACACTCGCACGTTATTGAATTCATAACGCTCGAGCATTTTGATTTCCTATCCTACGTGTTAAGTGACATGGTAGGCTCGAGCCCTCCCATGCCTAGTTCAAAGAAACACTCGTGTGATTTCATTTCCCTAAAATTTAGCATGTTTCGTGAAAGCATGATTGCATCTAAAAGGTCCCTCAACTTCGTGCAAGGGCCCGTAAGGTTTTTTAATCAACTTGCTATCAAGTTTGTTTTGCATAGGATGGAAATGAATTCCATGCATTAGATCATGTCAAATGTCATATTTTTCAATTGTGGTAGCACTAAATTCTTTCTCTAAATTTTTTTTGCTAGAGGTATTTCTCCAGTGCTAGAAATAATTGTTTCAAATTCAATGTTGATATTTCCCCATTTTGTTTCTATTTTTTCAACAAATATGTGTTTGACTAAATATATTTTTTTATGTGATAGATATGCTTCAAGCTATATTAACCTTTCGCTCGGTACTAAAATCCTCAGGAGATGAGAGCATCTAAGACTGCATTAACGGGGATACACGACAAAAGGAATTGTTCTATCTCCAGAACTCACCTTCATTGAGCGTAAGTTTTATTTTACCCAATTTTTATTCCCGAGACAAAAGGAATTGTTCTATCTCCAGAACTCACCTTCACTGAGCGTAAGTTTTATTTTACCCAATTTTTATTCCCGAATACCTTTTCTTTCCCAAAAAATTAAGAACGGAAAAAATATCAAATCACACCATCTCTATAATAGGTAAATGTTTCTTTTTCCCTTGGAGCCATCGGGATTATTCGCAATAAGATATCCGCTACAATTGTGAAGGACTTATCAATAAAATTGTCATTTCTATGAGATATAGGCATAGTCAATTACAGATTTTATAATTTCCTTCATTCCCTCGCAAATGATTCCATGAATCAAAATTTTTTCTGGTGCACAATACCATAAAATTTATTTCCTTACAATCGTAAATATGTTCTCATTCTATCTATTCCAATTGATTTTTCAAAATAGGAATAGATAGGGAATTTTTATTTGTTAGGTGCACTTTAACGAGTCTCCAATGTTTTTGTGTGGGATATATAGATTCATATTTTACCTTGAGAATTTTTCTGGGCCATTTTCTTTATTGTACCAGACATAACATATGACTGCTGGTTTTTTTTCCATTTTCCACCTGTGTCAGTGGATCAATGTTGAGAGGAATATTAACCTAAACACATTTCTTCAAGATGATATGGTTGTGGAATTTATTTGTCTATTATCGATGCACATACAATGTTTTCATAATCATCATCTCCTTGCTATAGTAGTTTTGGATTGTTTAATAGAAATGTTTGTTTATCTTCTAGAGCAGTATTAATGAAGACTATTTTCCTTGAAGTTGAATGGAACGGCAGGGAGAGAACAATAAGAAAATCTTTTCTACTAGACATTTGTTACATATTGAGTATAACATTTCCAAGTCTTAAAATCATTTCAATTTTTCTATTATTTTCTAAGCAGCACTGGTCCCTAATTTTTTTGAAAGTGTCTATCATTGTTCTATCAATTGTTGTGATGTAAGAGTTGATATAGGTTGCCTCAGCATAAGCATCTAAAATGAATTGTGTGTCTATATTTTCTTTTCATAGATGAGGGATTGATTTTGCAAATTCATTGATCCATATGTCAGACATATATCTCTTCAGTAGCAAGGTAGTGCGTTTAAGCAAGGACTGGACTAGCACTATGTATTCCTCTTTGCTTAGTCCTAGATCTAACAAATTTTTTTTGAAGGAAATGTTTTTAGAATAGATACTATGTTCTAAATGATAAAGTAGATCCTTTTCTTCGATGTTTATTTCATTGGAGTGCTATTCCAAAGGATCCAAGATATCAGTTGCATCTATAGGAGAAAATGGGAAATAAAATAAACAACTAGGCTGCTGATGGGTTTTGCATGTTTTTGTATGATGACATGTTTATATCATAGTCAAGTTTTCATCTAGCAATGACGAATCATAATATATGTACTAATTAACAAATCTAGTAGTTTCATCATTAGAATTTCATCCACAGATGGGGGAATATTGAATCCAAAGTAGTCCATGGGTGATTCCATGAAGATGGGTAAATCTTTTTGGCCAAATATGATGGTGAAAAATGGAAATTTTACCCATGTATTAAATTGAAGCCCACGAAACTCATATTTTCCACATGAATTTTGACACGTGGTTGAAAAACGAAATGTAGAGAATTATGTTTGCTTTCCAATGATATTTTTTTCAAAACATAATAATGTCATTTATCATGTCGAATTTTCATTTAATGAAACGTGTGTACTTAAAAATTTGAAGAGCAATTAACAAGTAGTTTGTGTGTGAGCACAAAAATTTAATGTTAAAGTAATAAGTTTAAAAAATGAAATATGTGAACATGATCTAGACAGAATGTACTAGTGCTTACATATTTTTCTTTTAATGTTTTTTCGAAAAATGATATTTATTATTATTTTTCGAAACTGACCAATGAATATTTCATTCTCATTTTGCACACATGTGTGTGTGTGCACCAAATATTTTGATTGTTTACATAATTTGCAAAACTAAAAATACCCTTTTGAAGAGGAAGCATTTATCTAGTGCTTGTGTATTTTTTCAAATTTTTTGGATGTGTATTTTGAATGTTGTGGATTTATCTTTGAGCTCAATCGAAGTTGTCGGCAGGGTTTTTTAGGGCAAGTTTTAATAGAAATTTAAAAACAAAAGACATACAAAGATAAAAATTCGTAAATTTTATGTATCTGGATAGAGGATTCATTGACGAATCCAATGGTATTAAGTCCGCCCATTAATGGGAATTTAATGATATGGTTTAACCCTCTGGAAGGCAGACAAAACTTTCATTCTGCAGTGAAAAGGGCTCTTGGCCTGTTTTTTAGGCCCTTGATCGAGCTATTTGCTCGATCAAGGGTTTAATAAGACCTCGATCAAGGGTTTTAACTAGAACTCGATCAAGGTATTCTAAAACCCTCGAATGAGCAAATTGCTTGATCGAGGGCCTAAAAAAAGGTTGTGGGCCTTTTTTTATTTTTTTCGAAAGCTAGATTGAGCTTTCAAAAGCTAGATCGAGCTTTTGAAAAGCTAGATCGAGGTCTTGTTTCAACCCTCGATCGAGATATTGTCAAGCCCTTGATTGAGGTATTTTAAAACCCTCGATTTAGGTTTTAAACCTCGATCAAGGGCTTGAAAATACCTCGATCGAGGGTATGAAAAACAAATTTTTTGGGTTCCGCTTGCCAAAAATCATGAACCAGCTTCGTGGATTCACCCCCATGCTCATGTTCATTGCCTCTGTTTTGGAACTTAGTTGTGAAGAAGAAGTCTTCTACTTTGCCGAGAAGTATTTTTTTCTTCTCAATCGATGATCGCATATCCATTATTTTATGTACATAATATCATGTGCAAATAACTAGATGTTTTCTGATCATTGTATCAGTAGTTTGTTCTAGAATTTCGTTGCACAAGTTGTCCAGGCAAGCAGTTTCTAGAATGTTGTTTAGAATATTTCCTAGGAAAGTAGCTGTATGCTCAATATATTCTTAGGAAGATTTTACTTTGCACTATTTCCTAGTTGTTTCTAACACATTGCATAATGGGGACCAAAGGTTCTTAGCACTAGTAAAGGTTACAAAAAAAGTAGGTGGGCCAAGTTGATGTATCATTGCAAAGACATTTTTTTCATATTTTTGAAGTAGTTTGATGATGTATGAACTGCTTTTAAACCATAATATACAATAGGTGACTTAAGGATATTTTCAATAATTTTCTTTGATTTTACATCTTTCACCATAATTTTTTTCCCTTTTAGCTCTCATATTTAGATCAAAATATAAGAAGAGCTCAAAACTTGTTTGATAATGATTCATACCACTTTGAAGAAGATGTTCATTGTATGCATGTAAAAGTACGTATTGTTGTGTTGAAGCTCCCATTGTGCTCTTTATTGGTACATAAATCTACTAACAATGTCTTCGGGTCAGTTGAATTCATAGAACAGTTTAGGGAAGTTTAGTTCTTCAGAATATTTGTCTTGGAAAATGCTTAGAGGTAAAAAAATTTCTAAAGGTGCAACTTGTATTATCGGGTTGTTCAAGTTCTCTATTAGATGTGTCTACACATATCTATGTACCAATTTTTCAAATATAGGTTCCAAATCGTTTTCTCTGTCAGGTGGGGTGCCAAATTTTGTTTTTGTTGCAGTGTTCGATTCTTCTTGAATGCTCTTGTTGAATGCATTTTCCCAGTAAGTGTTGATAAAAATGCCTTAATTTTTGTAAAGTGCAGTATCACAGAGATCATGTAGAGCATCCATGGAAACATTTGGTCATACATTTCAAGACACGTAGGCATTCTTGTACTCTAACTTCCATTTTAACCTAATGAAAATTGTCATAGAATCAAATAGACTTTTTGGCAACGTAGTTTGGATTAAGACCAAATCTACGAGGACGCTTATTATTGTTCTGGTAATACCAGTATGTGCTCTTATGTATCCAATCTATATTATATGTGCAAAAGTATTCTTGGTGACACTAGCCTTTCTTCCAAAGTGGTTAAAATAGACAAAAATGGAAATACATTGTTTCTATGAATTTGCATGTGTTGCAAACAAAGGAATTTCCCCATTTAGTACTGACCTTTTGTAATGTATGCAAATATGGTCATCAATACCAAATTTTTTTAAATCATGTTTAGTTAAAATAGACTTAAAAGCTAAGATGATTTCGTTGTTAACAAAATCAATGTCTTTCTGGAATTGAATACATTCACATAAAGAGCATGGTTGAACTGCGACATCTTGTATGGTTTGAATATAAGTGTCAAGTGTATTTGAAAATTTATTGTTCTCTTCTTGAGTCTACTTTGCACGATGTCCTTGTTTCCATATTTCTTTTTTCAGTCTATGCAATGTTTTGCATTGTTTGACAGGGAAACAAATTTGAATATTCTATGATGTTGGTGAATCTTTTTCTTGTAGTTGTACAAGGAATTTGTTTTCACTTTGTTTCTCCTTAGCATTTTTTTTTAATATATTTTATTTTCTTAGGACTTGTATATATTTTTCCTACTTTGTCATTTTGACCTAAGTATTTTAATTGTCCGATTCAGGATAGTGGTTTTTTCCCTGCCATCATGCCATTCTTTGTTTCAGTCTAGATGCGATGAGTGGGAGCGTCAAATAGATGACCATAAGCAAATTTCTATTGATGAATATGTATATGGGATTGTGTTTCCATAACCAATTGTAAAATCTAAGCACAACAGATCTATGAAACAAAGACAACAATTACTAGAGATCCATGCGAAAAATATTATGTCAAAACACTGATGCAAAAGGTTTGCAGTAGTTCATGCATTATCATAAACTCAGAAAATTAATTACAATGTGTAACAATGGCTACAATAAGCCAAGAAATTCAAATTCTAGAGTGGTCATTCGAATTGAATGCATGAGAGTGGCTTACGAGGCAGTTAACACCACTCGGCACATCAGTTAACCACTTAACTACCCAATAAATTACTCAAACAGACTCTGTAACTGACTAAATTAGTCTAACTCTATGCATAACTCAACTGAATGCCCAAAAATAGGGGAGGGCACGTTTCTGTCTGTAGTTAACCAGTGTAGTAGGGCGCTTTCTAGTCTCCAGTTGGCTCAATAAACTAGTAAATGCTATCAGTTGGACTGAGTAGGGCACTTTAGTCATGCAAATCATTCCCTGAATGATGGAGGAGGCCCAGTTAACTGATATTGATGGCCCAGTTGACTCCCAAAATGTAGGAGGAGGCCCAGTTGACTGAAACAGTGTTCTACTGATGATGTAAGCACATGATTGAGTCAAAATACTTAGGATAAGTGGAAAATTAAGCTGTGAAGCTCAAATAAATCATGTGTGGTTGGAAAATTCTCCAACGCCAATTTGATACAAAGCCTGAAAGTGTGAATAACACAAATCAATAACATGTTGTAGAAGACACGTAGAAGATAAAAAATCTTTGACACATTATATCCTGAATGGAATTTTAGTGTTATTTTCCTAGTATTAACATCCCATATGTGTATGTCAATGTTGCATAACCCACATATCCATTGAATTGTAAAGTGATCTCCTTCCATGTTACCATTAATGTATTTCCTTTACATATTTATAATATAAGATTTTCAACTAGAGATCAATTTTTTATGTTCGATGAATTGATTGTGAAGATACGTGTGCAAACACTAAATTTCTCTACTATCATTTGCAACAAAGAAATTGTAAAATATTTGTGCAATTGCTTTTCTCAATGCATACATATTTTGGAATCATGTGAAGCTACAAACCGATTCAAACAATGAATCATGACAGTGATTGGCAATACGACTGGTAATATAGAAACCTTATTCCAATATAATTTGTTGAATGGCTTGTTATTAGATTTGAGACTAAGTGTTTTGATCGTAGAAAAGTGTAGTGGGAAACGACAATGATATATGTTTGATGCAACAAGATGCTTTGTATGAAATAAGTGGTTCAAAATGACCAGTTGATGGGATTTGATCACGGAAGAGAATATTATGGAAATATTTAGCATCCCTAGCATTAAAGCTCAAATATATTTTTTTTTGTTGCTGACCAATAAACGATGGGGAAATTCAACCATTTAAAGAACCATTTGATGCAGAACACATATCCCCACATCCCATTCCCAATATGCTCTTCTGTCTATGAAGCAGATAATGACATTCATTCTAAATAAGTACTAACATCACTTACATTGTGAAAATCTACGAAGTATTTGATGCTCAACTCTATTCACAATGATGCTAGAGTGATTGGTTCTTCCTGATCTAAACTTTGTCGGAAATGATTTACGATTCCTTCTCTTATCTCTAGCAGTGTATAATAGAAATGTAGAAAAACCACCAATGCATTGAACAAATAGTATCTTCATTGTGGAAGCTATGTAATCCGAAGAGATCAAAATTACCTAAAAATTTATCAATTTATTCATTCTTTATGCCATAGACCATAGCATCCTTTGTCACATTAGATTTTTGCAGGTTGGAAAAAGTTTGGCTAGTTTCGTCGACCCATTTCATATATTTTCAAAGACATAAAGTAGTAGGAACACTCAAATTTGAACGAGAGTCAATTCCACCTCCTATATTTGTTAGAAGGATTGGAATGAGTGCACAAGAACAAAGGAAAATGAAGAAGGCACATATTGTTCAGAACGAAAACTATACCAATCTTGGCTCATTCTTTTTTTCTTTTTGTGAAGGAATTATTTACATATTATTGGAAAACAAAGGCATTGGAAGAAGCATAAAATATTTTAAGGCAAGAATGTTGTTTTTTTCCTTTTTTTCCTTCTTTTGGGTATATGATAAGGGGTAAAATCATACACTAATTTATACATATGGAAGTTATTGTACAAAAAACTTTACGCTACATAAAGCTATAATAGAACCGGGGAACCATTTGGAAACAAGAGTGTAGATCATTCCGTGCAGTACATATAACTGGAAAAGCTTAGAATTCCTAGTAAAAATAGGCAGAAGACACTAATTATATTTATAATCCTTATTATTCCCATTGTAAGGAATACTACTACTAGATGATGAAATTAGACACAGTATAAACTATGGAAAATAACAAGTTTTTAAGACCCTGCTCACGAATTTCTCACACAATGCAATATTCGAGACAAACATGTTTTCTCTTTATCCCCAATTGAAGCCATATGAGAGAGATCTGGCTATAGCCAATTCAAAGGAAGACAATAATGTCAATGGAAAGAATATAAAATAGTACATTCACTTTCTTGAATAGACCACTAGTTAGCAATTTGTTTTTGTTGATCTGACACCTTGTTTGAAGAAAGTAAACTAAAATCAGACTAGTAACAAGGATAACAAGAGAAATATACCTAATATTTCTAGGCATTTGATACTTTGTTCAATTCCAATCAGAATATGGAAAATAATATTAAACAATTTGTTGAATGGTTGATTTACATAGACAGTTGTAAGAAGAAACCAAGTGCACACGATATCAAATAGGTATTGAAGTCATCTAGCTCAAAACACTTTGCAAGTCTCTATGATGCAAGAAATGTACTTGAAATTGGGAATCTATCCAACAAATTGCATGATTCTATGCTTGAACTGGTTATAGAATGTAGACCAAAGAGGACAATTGCTCCAATAGGACTAGTGGACCGCATTCATTGTTGACCAACGTTACAGAACCGGTCTCAAACTAAATGATATCTAGCTAATCGCATAGACAAGTCTAGGAAGGGATGATATCAATCTCCTGATCCCACTATAAAAAAAATTAAATATGACAAGGCACTCTTTAAGCCATTGGAAATTATAACCCTATCTCTACAAAGGTTCACTTTCAATTGTGGAAGACAATAGAACATTGACAAAGCATGTATAATATTTGAGACCAAAAAATGAACAAACTAAATTTTAGTATTATACAACCAAAGGATTATGAAATATAGGTACAAGGATGAAATTTTTTGAGAGGGAAAGACCCTTCTCAAGAATTCTCAAAACTAGCATAGATGACTTTATCAAAGGTGTCTATAAATTCTACACAATGTCTAGGGGAGGTGTTTTTCACTACAAAGGAGGATGATATACTCAATTTGGAAATAACAAGTGGAATCCTCCCATTATTTATAGGAGAACAAACAAAACCCCTGATAATCTATTGTGAATATAAACTATAAGTATTGAAATACTTGCGATCAATTTTCTAGATACAGGGAATCGCTCTCCACGAAGATCCAGAGAATCCAGAAGTAGTGACAATAGTTTTTTACTATGAATGGGAGAGCTATCCTAGAATTGGACCCAACATTAATATGAGTGATAGGTCCCTACAAGACTTTACTGATCTTAAATGAGGTGTGTTAGCACCTGATTCTTACAGCATAGATATGGAGGTGGAATAAAGGGATAGCTCGAAAATTTCTTAATGAAAACCAGGGATTGCCTTTGTTTTCCATAAACAGGTGCTAAAAGTATAAGGAAAATAGATGTGGGGGTGTACAATATGCAATGAGGGGAAAATAATGGAAAGGAAAACATTAAAATGCGACCCAAACGGCCCAAAAAGA
Source organism: Larix kaempferi (assembly GCA_027924585.1). NCBI lineage: Eukaryota > Viridiplantae > Streptophyta > Pinopsida > Pinales > Pinaceae > Larix > Larix kaempferi. Next base: position 719,290 of record BSBM01000314.1, read on the forward strand.
GCCTAAGTCTATAGTTGGAAGGAAATGATGAGAAGGGTAACCACCGTGCCAGTTGACACCGTTGGATGGATGCGAGAGGGTGATCAACGGATAGCATTCATCGTCGCATGGCCGAGTTGCATGGGGAATAAAAGCACAAGTGGTTGCAATTTGAAATGCAGCCGGACAGATGGCAGTTGAAGGCATCGCATGGTAGGTGGGCAATAAGTGATACCACTACAGGGGAAGGCAATACCACCTAGGAAAAAAGGAAGGTGGCTGGCCACATGGACAGCCAGGGTGGGCCAAGGTAGGCCGCACAGATAAAGGATAAGGGTCCCACGATAGTAGGTGTAATCTGACGGAAGAAACGGTGTAGATTACCCCAGAAGGATCAATGGTCCTTGATGATCGTTGCGTCGAGAAGATGCACGCCAGATAGACAAGAGGGTGGTTGCGATGGGGAAACCCATTTTCTAGGTGTCACCACCAGAACTAGTTGTAAGGGGATGAGCAGTAAAGAAAAACCGTTTTAAGGGAATGCGATCCCACTTGGTCGAGGTACGACGTTTAGGGACGGATGGTGGAGATTAGGACACATGGAATAATCCAATGGCAGGAAGGGGAAAGAATTCAAGTCAATAAAGGGGATCGTATTCAACGGCTCAGATCTTTGCTTAAGAGATCAACGGAAGGAAAAGCTCAGACAACAGCTAAAGATGAGCGAGGTTTAGAGAAGATAAAGTTATATATATAAAGACGCACATGGAGGTTGATATTTGTGTCTTGGGGCCTGTCGGGGTCAGGGGCCTCTGGGTGTGTGAAAGATGGAGAAAATGACAGAGGGATTCACTCTCACGGTCTCTTAGTGACAGGTGAGGCCTTACAACATCCATTGTTAGCAAATCCAAGTCTGTTTGAGGAAATAGGGCAAGTTGAGGACCAATTTCCGAGAAAGTTAGGGTTAAAATGGTTCCGGAGCATAGGGTTTGGAGGTGCCTGGTTTAGAAGGTCAGCATTGTATACCTGCAATTAGGAGGGAAATAAGCATCCACGTTATGTTCTTCTCAAAACCAGGGTGTTTTCAAGGAGGTTCGTCGTCACTGCTCAGAGATGGGTTTTCCCCATGGGTACCGCTAAAACATCGGAGGGTTAAAGAGGTCGGCCTCAAAAATTTGGGGAGGTGATAGAATGATGAAGTTGGGAGTACTGTAAGCACTAGTAGGGTGATAGCAAGCGTGGCAGGCTATGGTTCGATCGACGATGGACATAAAGAGGCTGGAGCTGCAGGTGATGAAAGTGCGGGCAGAAGGAAGGTTACTTATGCGGACTGTTGGGTGGCTTGAGAAGCTACGAGGGTGATGTGACCCGCGTCATTCAGCGTACGGAGGAGAAATGAGGTGAATTTTTGTTACATAGGCAATACCAGGGGAATAGGTGGGCTAAAGGCATCTCTATTGCCACCTAAATGATTGCCGATGCGATGGAGGCCACCTCGGCATCATCATCTACTCCATCGTCTATCTGGAGATATTTACCAAGCATGTTTCAGGTCAGCCCGGACCTTGGGCATAATTGTTGTTTGATTAGGAGGTTCGATCAGGTAATCATGACAATTATGGCCACACGTAGCTGCTGTCATCATCATAGCAATTATGGATATGGTCTTTACATCCCTCGCTCTAAACCGATATATAGAGAAGGTGGTGCACTTGGCAGTTTGGGCATCTTTCAGTTATAATTGAATCATGGAGAAAGAAAAGGAATCAGGAGTAGTTTTCATGCTTGAACAGGCGTGGTCCGAGATGGAGGAAGAACCTGCTCCTTCGTCTACTATGATGTTCGACCACATGGAATCCAACTCTGCTAGTGAGGACGAGGAGCCCGGAAAGTGACAAGTTCCCAAAAGAGCTCGACGTCAGAGAGAAGAGGAGATTCTCGAAAAGGAGGGAGACTTCCAGCAAGACATGGAGATCATCCATGATCTCGTGCTCCCTACTAAGGAAGTGACACCTCCCCCTCCTGCTGAAGAATCATAGGCTAACAGCTCTCTGAAGATAGAAGACTTCTTTGATTCGTAAGGCCGATTGAAGACTTCGGAGTGAGGTGGCTCCCTGCGCATAATATTTTGTTTCCCGTCCTAATCAGTCGGTTTTAAAACTTTCCACGTATGTAATATTCCCAATTTGGGGTTGTCGAGGTGGCAGCGTAATTTTGTTTGTTTACTAAGGACCAATTCAAGGCCAAGAGCCTATAAAAGCATTGTAATAGAATAATTAAGGGTTGGAAAATCATTCAGCTAAGGCCTGAGGGGCGAGCCCGGTTTTCATATTTTCATATTAATACAATGTGCAGTTCCTATGGTAGACTGTTTTGCAGAGATTCCTGTGTCGCTCTAACTTGTAGTTAGTTTTTTCCTCTTCTCTATGTGCATGTGCTTCTTGTTATGCCTTTACATTATGTTTTTCATTTCATGCCCGAGGTTAGTGTATAATAGTTTGGAATTCTTCGAAACAAGCTCTGGCTATTATCTCAAGTGTTCACTAAATATTGCTACTAAAGTTGATATTGAATTCATCTTTGTTGGATGCTCATATCAATGGTCTATTCTTATTTTCTTCTTTTACCACCAGAAAATATCTTTACGACGGCAAGCAGGTGGCTACCTTGCCTCTGTTAGAGTAGTCCATACCATGGCACTGCTATCTGATTTATGTGTAATGCCTTGACTCCATCGCCCAATTGTTTTTCCTTGTGATTATCCCTCCAACATTTTAGCACAATTCGACCCCATCAGAAATCTGACCTTCTGAGTATGCTTTAATTGGATTTTTTTGAGTAATGAAGGTTGGTCTGTTTGTTCACTGTTGACACCTTTGAATATTTCCAGTCTTTCAGAGATTTGTAGAGAGAGCCCTCTCAGACTAAGATGGGTCAGTAGCTTAAGTCGAAACTGGTTAGTGGTTACCCCGACTTTCCCTCTCCCGTAACCTAGGGCGTACGATTTGGGTGTTAACAAATTGACATCGTTGCTGGGGTGTGATTGTCTCGTCATCCCTGGGAGAATGACAAAGTTTCAGATCTGATTATTGATGGTGGGCAGCTGTCACGTCCCCATTTTGACCCTGTGGCATTAAAAATTGTAAATGATGTAAATATCGGTATTTAATCATGGTGAGGAGCTCAAGGCCCAGGCCCCGCTATTGATTTATCGTTTTATGTATCAACAATTAAAAATCGGTGCATATGGTTCTTGTGCTGGGCATGCACAATGTAAATTAATACATCTTGTAAATACAAATTTTAATGAAATACCCACAACTAGCTATGCAATGAAACAAAGAGATGGGGGCATGATTTTTCAAGGAATAGGGAGGGAAATTATTCAAACCCATGAGCCAATGGTGTTAATCCATTTCATTGAGAAAACACATAAATCCCAAGTACCCATTTTGGGTTATGCGCCCAATCATTTAATTCTTCCAAGTGTTGGTTGAGGTAGTTAATTCCTTGGGAAGGGAGAGGTATGGCAGTCAATTTCGAGTATGGGCAATCCATCAATCTTGAAAATCGTATTTTTCCTCCATGGGCAAGAAAACACCCACGAAATTGGTCCCAAATCCATTCTTCACCCATGGCCTTTGACCTCTCACGCAGTCTGAGCTAGCTGGGTCTTTCCCTGCACGTTTTTCATCCTTTTTCTGCATTTTTCCATGCTTGGGAACTCGTTTTTGGATAGCACAGTGGCTGGGAGAAGAGAACCACGAATTGGGGGTTTAATGGAGGTCGTTTTTGCCCCTGGGTTGTCCCTAAACGTTTTTTGAAAACAAATTCTGCTTTCCAGGTTTTATTCCCATTTCTCCATTTCATTTTTGGGTTGCCCACGCTTGTTCTGAACTGGTAAGAACCCCATCTTTGGGAATATCACTGTAAAAATGTTTCTTCATGCCCAGCACTTATACTTTTGCTGTTATGTGCACCCCTGTTTTGGTTTGAACCTATGAGCAAGAGATTGGGAGTGGTAGTGGACAAAATTGGCTTGATAAACCTAGTGGGGAAAAATAACCTCTCAAGAAGATTAAGAGGGTTGGCTACTCTTCTATGCACACCTTGGACACTCTAGATTGGAAGGTATGGCCTGAGGGACTGTGCATTGGTGAAGGGAATACTTCCTTGAGTGGGTTATGTAGGTATTGTGGGTGCCAAGCTAGATACATCTTGTAGAGGTATCCATGGCTCTATGCTTGAGCTCACTAGCTTAACAATTCTTCCTTTCCATCTCCTAGCAGTCTGATAAACCCAATTGTAGATTGGCTTGGCTCATTTTGGTGTATGTTGGGATATGTGTGAGTCTATTGTTTCCTGGTTTCTTGTAGAAATCATGCCCAAATCGGGGGTGGCAGTTGCATCAAGAGATTGATAAGCACAATTGGCCTATGGTTGGGAGGAACGTTGCAGTTGCATAGCTGATTGCTCAGGGACTACTCCGTTTCAAGATAAGTACTCTCATGTGCTAATTTTGTATTGTTTCAATAGATGAATGACATGAATGTCTTGAATGTATGATGGATGTGTAATAGAACTTAATTCTGTTGTGTTTTCAAATACTTATGTATTTCCATATTTCCATCTTCTCTCTATATGCATGTTTGTATACTAGATGTCCCTGAATCAGAGTCATGTTCTCTCCCACGCTAGTATGATGGGTGGGTATGTGATAGAATGGTATGAGAGCCCATGGTTACAACACTGAGGCTATTGGGCTGACATCCACACAACAAATTAGGAAAATATGATTTTGTGTGTTGTGCATGGGGTATGTTGTTGTGTGTTGGTTGCTTTTTGTTGCTAATTGCTGTGCATATGAGATAATGCATCATGTGCTTGAGGCCTTGATGAATTATGACTCCTTGTCCCTTGGATGTCCATGAATCTTTGAATGCATGAAATTGAATGTTGGGCATGGCTGGTATGAGTTTTTGTGTGTTAGTTTCATGATTGAAAGCCTGAACAGTTGGTTGTTATAGCCCCATACCTTAATGATGTTTGTTAATTACAATGAACCAACATTTATGTGGCTGATTGATGGTTTTCGGAAGCGAGAAAAGCTTGCAAATTATGCCCTTATGCTCATGATTTTTCCTTGCCGATGCTTGTTGGGTGCTTGAAGATTGATTGTGAATCCATTGGTTGGATTGTTGAATTTGAAATGAAAAGAAAATCCCTTTCCAGAGATGCAAGTTCTTGGCATTCTTTTACTATTTTTATGCAAGTTTGATTTGTAGTAACTCACCTCTGTAAAGAAACGAAGGGCACATTCCAGAAAAATTTCTAACTGTCTGTGAAAATTTGTAATTTTTCTAAGTAATTATGAGTTCTGCTAAAGGTTCTGTCGGCGATTTTAGCATTAAGTTCTGTGTGCGCGGCGATAGAATTAACGCTAATTTTTGCAGCACGGTCGGCGGCAAATTTAAGGGTAAAATTTGCGCCATGCACGGTGCGTAGCAGCAGGACCCGCGTCAAATTTAAGGGTAAAATTTGTGCCATGCGTGGTGCGCGGCGGCAGGACCCACGGAAAATTTAAGGGTAAAATTTGCGCCATGCATGGCGGCAAGACCCACGACAAATTTAAGGGTAAAATTTGCACCATGCGCGGCGGCAGGACCCGCGGAAAATTTAAGGATAAAATTTGCGCCATGCGCGGTTCAGGGTGGCAAGACCCACGGGAAATTTATGGATAAAATTTGCACCATGCACGACGGCAGGACCCGCGGCAAATTTAAGGGTAAAATTTGCGCCATGCGCGGTGGCAAGACCCACGAAAAATTTAAGGGTGAAATTTGTGCCATGCGCGGTGCGTGGCGGTAGGACTCGTGGCAAATTTAAGGATAAAATTTGCACCATGCATGGTGCGCGGCAGCAAACTTGGCAATAGGACCTGTCATGTTGTTAGTAGTTGCGCTAGAGGCAACCATTTTAACCTTAAAATTTGCGCCAAAGGAGGAAAATATAGCAACTTTTCACTGAGATTTTCAGGTGCCGAAAATGGAAAATCACTATGAAAGTTATGCGCCAGATTGCATGAAATCAAAAGAATTACAAACAAACAAAAAAAGAGGGCGCTGCCCTCGAACCCCATCGTCCCCCTGAGACAGTCGTCCCCTTGAGACCATTGTTGATTGTGAGAAAGTTTATGATTGGACAAAGTTGTCAATATAGGATTTCCGCACATACATGCAAATAATTTATGGTATTATAATGCAGCTAACAGTTGTGTTTATAAACACATTTTGCATAATTATAGTCACATCAAAGCAACATCCCAGATAAGTGCAGTTGGAAGTTTTGGTCTTGGTTGGGCCAAGAATATCAACATCATGGATGATGCACAGGATCCCTATGATCCTGAGACAGATGCGATGGGGGAAAATATACATGTTGAGAATGCTGAAACATAATCCAATGGAAGAAGAGATCGAGAGACTCCCCCAGATATTGCAGCCACCATGAGGAGCCTAAGGGTGGAGTTGCAGAGCTGTAGAGAAGATAATGAAAGGATGATTAAAGCTCAGGAAGAGCAGAATCAGTTAAATGCAGCCATGCTACAGAGTTTGACAGACATCCAAAGGCAAATAAACTCTGGGCATCAGACATCAGATCCATAAAAGAGTGGGAGTAGTTCAAGGAGAAATTCCCGCAAGAGGTCCAACATCTCAAGAAGAGTTTCTAGAGACAGAACGTATAATCCAGAAATCTCTTCTAGCGGATCATCTGACTCTGAAGGATCCATTGAAGGTTCAAGCTCTTCATCTCGCAAAAGTAAGAGGAAGAGGCATCACAAGAACAATTCACATGGGGAATTCAAGAAGGCAAAACCTCCTACATTTGATGGAGAGGTAAAGTCTGGTCAAGAAGCTAAAGCTTGGCTTCTTGGGATGAGAAAGTATTTCCAAGTCCAAGACTACTCTGGAAATATGAAGGAAAGGGTCTCCATCTTCAACTTGAATGGACGAGCATCTATATGGTGGGAACACATCAGGTAAGTGAAGAAGATCAATGAAAGAAAGATTGTGTGGAAGTAGTTCAAGAAATACTTCAAGCAGAAGTACCTCTCTAACAGGTACTATGATGACAAGATCAAAGAGTTCCATGAGCTGAGATTGGGACAATTGACCATGGAAGAGTATGCAAACAAGTTCTTGGAGCTGCTGAGATATGCCAGGTACATTCGAGATGATAAGGTGAAAATTCAGCATTTTCTAAGTGGGCTACCTCAGTCATATAAAGATAGGATTGAATTTGATGAACCTCGAACTCTAGAAGAGGCAATAAGGAAGACCAAGTATTGCTATGATCAAAACAAAAGCAAACCTGATTTCCATAAGGCATGGAAGGATAAGAAGAATGAGAAGTTTGACCAAAGGAAGAAAGGTTTCAAACCTCTTCATATCAGAAATCAGCAAAGGCAACCATCACAGGTTGTGAATAAGCCAACTAGGATGATGGGAGACAAGCCAAGAGATCCAAAGGAGCCAAGAGAACCACTTCAATGTTGGGGTTGCAGAGGAGACCACATGCTTAGGAACTATCCGCACTGGAATGGGAATGCAAATCAAGTTCACAACATCCAAGAAGATGGAATTGTGGGTCAAGTGGCGAGGACAATCCCTAGAATCTATGCAGCACTAGATGACCGCCAGGCAGATCATTAGTCAACTGTAGTTGAAGTTGAAAGTAAGATTGCTAAGCAATGTGTTTCTATTTGGATTGATCCTGGATCTACTCACAGTTATGTCACTCCTAGAATTGTTGAGATTTGTGCTTTTAAGAAATTAAAGCATAGTAAATCATGGTTAGTTCAACTAGCCACTGGAACCAAGAGAAAAGTTAGTGAAATAGTAGAGAAATGTCCATTAGAGATGAATGGGCTATTCACTTATGCAGATCTGAATATTTTGCCACTTGGTTCCTATGATATTCTCATTGGGATGGATTGCTTAGAGGCACACAGGGTTAAACTTGACTGCTACAATAAGACATTTGAATGCATGGACGAAGAAGGAAACCCATGGGTTGTAAAAGGCATTCCAAAGGTGACTTCTGTTAGGTAGGTTTCAGCCATGCAGTTGAAGAAGTTATGTAGAAAGGGTTGTCAATTGTACGCAGCCCATGTTTTGGAGGCAACGGAAAATGAAACTCCTATGTTAGAGGACTATCATGTATTGCAAGAATTTAGGGATGTTTTTCCTGATGAGATTCCGGGACTTCCCCCAAAAAGAGACATTGATTTTACAATTGAACTTGTGCCAGGAGCAGCACCAGTGTCTAAGATACCGTACAGGATGAGTACACTGGAATTGCTAGAATTGAAAATGCAATTACAAGAGTTGTTGGAAAAGAAATATATCAGGCCAAGTGTGTCCCCGTGGGGAGCACCTATTCTATTTGTGAAAAAGAAAGATGGAACACTTAGATTATGTATTGACTACAGGAAGTTGAACAAAGTTACTGTGAAGAATAAATACCAATTGCTCTGAATTTATGACCTTTTTGATCAAATGAGAGGAGCAAGAGTATTTTCAAAGATCGACTTGAGATAAGGTTACCATCAAGTAAGAATCAAAGAGGAAGATATTCATAAGACAACTTTTAGAACAAGGTATGGACACTATGAGTTTGTGGTGGTACCATTTGGTCTCACAAATGCACCAACTACATTCATGTGTCTCATGAATAGTGTTTTTAGCAAGTATTTGGACAAGTTTGTTCTTGTTTTCCTGGACGACATTCTCATCTATTCTAAGAATGAAGAAGAGCATGAAGAACATTTGAGAATGACATTGCAATTGCTAAGAGAGCATAAGTTGTATGCAAAGTTGAGCAAATGTGATTTTTATAAAGATAGAATTCATTATTTGGGTCACGTTATCTCAGACAAAGGAATATCCGTGGACCCTGAGAAGATTGAAGCCATTATGAATTGGCCAACCCCAAGGAATGTGACAGATGTGAGATCTTTTATGGTCCTTGCTGGGTACTATAGGAGGTTCATTGAAGGATTCTCCAGGGTCGCAAACCCGATCACTTCTTTGCAAAAGAAGGGGATAAAGTTTGAATGGCCACCAAGATGTGAGGAAAGTTTCAAACGGTTGAAGAATCTTCTTATGAGTGCACCAATTTTGAAAATTGCAGATCCAGAAAAAGACTTTGTGGTGTGTACCGATGCATGAAATCAAGGACTTGGAGGAGTTCTTATGCAAGACAACCACATGGTATGCTATGAGTCGAGGAATTTGAAGGAGCACGAGAAAAACTATGCTACTCATGATTTAGAACTTGCAGCCATAGTACATGCTTTAAAGATGTGGAGGCATTAATTAATGGGCAAGAAATTTGAGTTAAGAACAGACCATTGTGGTCTAAAATATTTGTTTGATCAGCCAACTTTAAATGTTAGGCAAGCTAGATGGTTGGAATTTTTGTGTGAATTTGATTTTGAAATCAAACACATAAAAGGGAAAGAAAATAAGGTAGCAGATGCACTCAGTAGAAAAGTACATGAAATGCATGTGGCAGCATTTAGCACTTGCCAGCCAGATTTGAGATGCAGATTGTTAACCATATTACTGAGGATGCAGTGTATGTGTTGATAAAGGACAAATTGCAGCAACAAGACCTTGAGAAGAAGTATGAAGGATACCATTTGAAAGAAGACAGACTCCTTACATATAAGAATAGAGCCTATATTTCAAATGTGGTAGATTTGAGGAGGATTTTTATAGATGAAATCCATAGAGCTCCATACTCTCGTCACCCAGGATATCAGAAAACAATTGCTACAGCAAGAAAATATTATTTCTGGCCAGGAATGAAGAAGGATGTTGTTGAATACATTTCTAAGTGCATGACATGTCAGCAGGTGAAGGTTGAACACCAACACCTAGCAGGTTTATTGCATTCAGTGCCAATTCCAGAATGGAAATGGGAAGTAATTTCCATGGATTTTATTACAGGATTGCCAATGACTGCGAGACAACATGATTCCATCATGGTTGTGGTGGACAAGTTAATAAATGCAGCACATTTTATACCGGTTAAGTCCACACACAAAGTCGATGCCATTGCAAATATTTTCATGAAGGAAATTTTCAGATTACATGGGTTTCCTAAGGCAATAATTTCTGACAGGAATACCAAGTTCACTTCCAATTTTTGGAAAAGTCTCTTTGCAGATTTGGGTACACAGTTGAACTTCAGTACCGCATACCATCCTCAAACGGATAGGCAAATGAAAAGAGTAAATAAAGTGCTTGAGGACATGCTCCGTATGTATGTAATGGACAAACCATCCAAGTGGGAGGATTATCTACACTTGGTAGAGTTTGCATATAACAATGGGCAGCAAGAATCATTGGGAATGAGTCCATATGAGGTTATATATGGCAGAAGGTGTAGGAAACTAGTGACTTGGGACAATCCAGTGAACAGAATTGTACTTGGGCCATAATTGCTTAAGGAAATGGAGCAAGAGGTTGCAAAGATTAGGCAGAATTTAAAAGCAACCTAGGATAGACACAAAAGCTATGTAGATAAGCATAGAGTGCATAGGGAATTCAGTGTTGGGGATCATGTGTATCTTAGAGTGAGACCAAGGAAGGGTCCCTTGAAGCTTAGGAGTTGTGCCAAGCTATCACTGAGATATTGTGGGCCATTTGAAGTGCTTGAAAGAATAGGGCCAATTGCATATAGACTTGCATTGCCTGCTAGCACTAGAGATCATAATGCTTTTCATGTCTCTTTGCTTAAGAAATATGTACATGATCCTAACCATGTGATTAATTGGGATGTGATCCAGGTGGAACCCGAGGGAGAGTTCTAAACCGATCCATTGCGCATCCTAGACAAGAGGGTAACATTGCTCCGGAACCGAGCCATCGGACAGGTAAAGGTGCAATGGAAGCACTACGGTCCTGATGAGGCTACATGGGAGCTGGAGGATGCCATGAGAATGGCATATCCATTTTTGCTCAATTTTGATGAGCACTGAGGATAGTGCTAATGTAAGGGGAGGGGAATGTCACATCCCCATTTTGACCTTGTGGCATTAAACATTGTAAATGATGTAAATATTGTTATTTAATCATGGTGAGGAGCTCAAGGCCACGGCCCTGCCATTGATTTATCGTTTTATGTATCGGCAATAAAAAATCAGTGCATATGGTTCTTGTGCTGGGCATGCACAATGTAAATTAATACATCATGTAAATACAAATTTTAATGAAATACCCACAACTAGCTATGCAATGCAACAAAGAGACGGGGGCATAATTTTTCAAGGAATAGGGAGGGAAATTATTCAAACCCATGAGCCAATGGTGTTAATCCATTTCATTGAGAAAACCCATAAATCCCAACTACCCATTTTGGGTTATGCACCCAATCATTTAATTCCTCCAAGAGTTGGTTGAGGCAGTTAATGCCTTGGGAAGGGAGAGGTATGGCAGTCAATTTCGACTATGGAAAACCCATCAATCTGGAAAATCGTATTTTGCCTCCATGGGTAAGAAAACACCCATGAAATTGGGCCCAAAGCCATTCTTCACCCATGGCCTTTGACCTCTCACGCAGTCTGAGCTAGCAGGATCTTTCCCTGCATGTTTTTCATCATTTTTCTACATTTTCCCATGCCTGGGAACTCATTTTTGGATAGAACAGTGGCTAGGAGAAGAGAACCATGAATTAGGGGTTTAATGGAGGTCATTTTTTCTCATGGGTTGTCCCTAAACGTTTTCTGAAAACGAATTCTGCTTTCCAGGGTTTATTCCCATTTCTCCATTTCGTTTTTGGGTTCCCCACGTTTTTTCTGAATTGGTAAGAACCCCATCTTTGGGCATATCACTGTAAAAACGTTTCTTCATGCCCAACACTTATACTTTAGTTGTTATGTGCATCCTTGGTTTGGTTTGAACCTGTGAGCAAGAGATTGGGAGTCGTAGTGGACAGAATTGGCTTGATAAACCTAGTGGGGGGAAATAACCTCTCAAGAAGATCAAGAGGGCTGGATACTCTTCTATGCACACCTTGGACACTCTAGATTGGAAGGTATGGCCTGAGGGACTGTGCATTGGTGAAGGGAATACTTCCTTGAGTGGGGTGTGTAGGCATTGTGGGTGCCAAGCTAGATAGATCTTGTAGAGGTATCCATGGCTCCATGCTTGAGCTCACTAGCTGAACAATTCTTCCTTTCCATCTCCTAGCAGCCTGATAAACCCAATTGTAGATTGGCTTGGCTCATTTTGGTGTATGTTGGGCTATGTGTGAGTCTGTTGTTCCTTGTTTCCTTGTAGAAATCATGCCCAGCTCGGGGGTAGCAGTTGCATCAAGAGATTGATAAGCACAATTGGCCTATGGTTGGGAGGAACGTTGCAGTTGCATAGATGGTTTCTCAAGCACTACTCTGTTTCAAGATAAGTACTCTCATGTGCTAATTTTGTATTGTTTCAATGGATGAATGACATGAATGTCTTGAATGTATGATGGATGTGTAATAGAACTTAATTCTGTTGTGTTTTCAAATACCTATGTATTTCCATGTTTCCATCTTCTCTCTATATACATGTTTGTATACTAGATGTCCCTGAATCAAAGTCATGTTCTCTCCCACACTGGTATGATGGGTGGGTATGTGACAATAGCAGTCAGAGACCAGAAGCGTTGCACATCATCCACTTGGCAACTCCACTCATTATTCAAGTTCGATTTGCAGACTCCACTGGAGAACGGGCCTAGCTGCCTTAGAGATGGAAGAATTAAGCTCCAGGTATGAAAGTATTAATCTCTTCAAAGAAGCCCTATTCTTCTGTGTTGGCATCCTTTTTCCTTTATGTATATATATCAAAAACTATTTGCCTCACTGGAGAGCTCTAGATCATGAGAGAGCCTCCTTTGTATATTCTTCACTTGAATTCGAAAATGTACATTCTCCTTTCACTCATAGATTTGATCCCATCCTTTCATTTGAACCCTGTATAAACCATAACCGGCCCAATGAATTCCCCGAGAGTAAGGCCAATGATACCCTCCCTGCATATACTCCTTTTCCTTCCAAAGCCTAGCTAAGATACAGCCCTCTGTTATCACTTGATAAATTTCAAATTTTTTTTACCAAGTTAGTTTTCGAGCAAATCTCCAAGTACTTGTCACTGAGAGTACATGAACCAAGTCCCTGCATACATCAAAACAAGTTAGAGTTTTTTTGCATTTTGGGCAAGAAACATTATAGAGTGGGCTTTTACGGTAAAAAATCTATATTTCAAAATGTTTAGTTTTTATTTAACCCAAAGTGGCTTTATAAGATAATTTTGGTCTGCTAGCTTTCGACTTATGCAAAGGTTTTTTTGAAATACTCTGTTTTAAAAATTTTACCGACTTATGCAAAGGTTTTTTGAAATACTGTTTTAAAATTTTTACCAAAAGCTTGGAGCCCAAAGGTTGAGCTCCAATTCCAAGCCCAAGCACACAAGCCAGCGACTAAGTGCTAAATACCAAATCACATGGTGGAAAGCACCACGAAGGGTAAGATAGTGCTCATGTCCTCGATATGTAATGAAATTGTTGATGAATATAAAAAATTGTAAACATTCAACATTTGGTGCATATGGGATAAATTCTTGAGGAAAAAGAAAAAGTGCCAGTGAATGTTCCCAAAGCCCTAACCCCAGGTGTCTTTTCAAGCCGAAATGTCATGTGAGGTCGTGGAAATCTATATATGCAGGTTGGAGCTATTTGCGCACCATGTGTAATGGAGGATAGCTTTGAAGCTTGGATGGCCCATCGAAGATTATCTTGGTACTCTCCTATTCACACCTGAAAAATATCTTTGAAGTTGGGACGACTCACACTCCATTTCGCACCGTCCACATACACAAAAAGGAAGGGACAACTGGTGATTGCGAAATTAAAAACAACAATTACACGCGTCAACATTACATTATTTCGCTATACAAAAGAGAGGTAATGGAAAAGAACCGTCCATCATTGCGAAACCCCCATTTCTGAAGGGTTAAGGACCAAGCAGCAAGTTCAAATGAAGTCTCCAAAACACAGAAAAGCAAGGGTGTTAAGAAGCAGGGTAGTAAACATGTTTTATCAATGGTCATCGAGTTCTAATGGTTGTTATTTGGCAAAGAGATTTGGATCGTTATGTTCATTTGTGGGATACTCGAACACGAAAATATACTCAGAATTTTCGAGGTTATAGAGAAGATGTATCTTGTTTAGTTTTTCATCAAGGCACACGTCAACTTATATCTGGATCTTTTGATTACACAGTCAAGCCGTGAATCGCAGAAGATATGGCCTATATGGATACTCTTTATGGTCACCAGACTAAAATCTTCATAGTTGATGGCTTTCAAAAAGAACAAGTTCCGTTTGTTGGCAGTGATCACACTTTGTGACTATGGAAGGTCCTTGAGGAAACACTGTTGGTTTTTAGAAGACACGCATTGGAGGGGTTCTCATCGAAATTTGGAAAAAGGAAGATGGCACTAAAATCCAAGATTTCATTAGGCCTGGAGATCTAGGGCTCACATTAACTCATAGGATTCCATTTTACAATAAAGAATTTGGAGGTGTCGCATCTTTAAAATGGTATTGTTTCATCAATAAAAACTTCCTATATGGCTCTGATGATGGAAGTGTTGAGCTTTGAAGTATGTTGCGAAAGAAGCCAGCTTTTATAGCAAAAAATGTACATGGGCATGCTATTGTTGACAATCAGCCAGAAGATATTAGTATTAGGGAAGAGCCGGATAAAACAAGTGACAGAAAGACAATTACAAAATGACAATAGTACAATATGGAATCTGGAAGTTGATGGTGATGTTCCTGCAGGTTCAGAATCATTTTAGATAAATTTTGTAAGTATATACGATTTTCAAGATGGCATCAGGCGCAATATTGGTCTTAAGTGGGAAACATTAGTTGTAATGGCATTTGATGCTGCTAAGAATGCTATCGAAGCTTTGAGGAACAAGCACACAAACTTGGCCAGTGAACTTGAGATCTTTTGACTAAAATCGGTTCAATATTTGTCTCCTTTTCCTGAAAATAATTTTCTTTCTGTAGTGCATACATTACTGCACAAATGTTATAAGTATCCTTTTTTCCATAACAACAAAGGTTCCTTAATCTCTCAAGAAGAAGCTTTCGGGTGTTTGAAAGATTTGCTTTTCAGCAGATACTGTCAACAAACATGAAATCATATGATAGTTAAAGACCCTGGTCGAATTTAATGAAAAGCACTTGTCAAAAGGCAGAGCCATATTTTTAGAGCGAGCCCAGGTATCTAAAGGAACAGGTTATATAGCTCAACAATTTTACATAAATTTAAAGAGGATCAATACTTTGCTTTGAAGCTTGCCAGGTACTTAGAATACAATTGGATTTTTGGCTGTGGTCTTGTGGTGTAAAATGCCCTTCTCTACAACACCATCGAATTCTATCAATATACCACTAAATCAATGCCCGATGTATTGATTTTGATGAGGTTTCTAAATTAAGACAAAAATGAGCCGAATAATTTGCATGGATATAAGAATATTTGCCAAAGAAAACTTTCAGCAATTGCCACAATGAATATTTCTGAGTATGGCCTTCATATGTGGAGCATGTGCAAGGTAATAGCAGAATCCCAGTTAGGTGACAGGTGGCAGAGGAGGGGAGCACCCTCAAAAGCCCAAGAATCCAGGCATAATATCTATAGGTGGCACAGTATCCTTGTTTTTAGAGTAGCATTTCAGGAAGAAGTTATAAAATAAAGGGCAACTGGAGGAACCTTTAATCATTCGAGACATTCAAGCAGCATTTTCAGTTTTTGAAGAATTTTTTGTTGATAGCAATATTCTGAAATCTAGGTGAAAGGATACAAGTGTCCTTTATTGTGAAAGTCACTTTCTAGAAGTTAGGTAATTATTTGTTACATGTGTCAGGACTATGTAACTAATTCCTGTTTTTAGAAATCAGTTAGCTCTCGTCTTCTTCAGGCTAATGAGTAGTGAAAAGGGGGAAGACAATCATATATATTGTAATGTAATAGACATAAAAGAGGTTCGGATTTTTAGTCAGAAGACCCACATAGGTTTCTGAGTTATTTTCAGGTTTATTAAAATGTTGTAGAGCCAAGCAAAGATTTTTTGAGAAATAAAGATTCTCGTGTTGTGATTTTTACAGTCCGTCTTTTCCCTTTTCATATGTGAAATTGTTTACTTTTTTTGTTTATTTTTTTCATTATGTTTTCTATCATAATTGAGTAAAGATTATAGTGAAACTGGAATTCATATCCATATGCTTCGGCTCATCCTATTTAAGTATCCAACAAATTTTCCTCTCAAGTTAATATTGGATTCATCATAGTTTGATGTCCATATTAATGAACTGTTTATCTTTTCCTCCATTATCACCAGAAATTAAGAACTTGACTGTAAAAAACGCAGCTATCCCGCCTCTAATGAAAATTTATATTGTTGAAGCTCTGACACATCTTTCGTATTATGTGATCTTGACTCCATTGCCCAATGGTATCCTTCTTTTGTTTGTCTAACCACATCATTTAAAGCCTATAAGTTTTTATTGTTATTTTATACATTTGGCCATTGAGTTTATTGTCAAATTGTTGTCGTGGTGACATTGGATAGTAAATTTGTTGAGAGAGCCCTCTCTGATTGAAGGTGGCCAACTTTCAGTCTAAATATTGGTTTGAGGTTACCTCAGGGTTTCCTTGATACAACCCAAGGAAAAACTGAGTGCTAACATTTTGGCGCCGTTGCCGGGGAACGCATGTTCAAATCTTCCTTGGGTATGAACGACAAAGTTGCAGATTTGATTGTTGATGGTGAACAATGATCAGATATCAAGCAGGCTGTACATTTTTCACCTGGCGACTCCAACCTCAAAGAATTCAGATTTCAAAAATTTCATGGCGACTCCACTGTCATAAGGTTTCAGAGTTTGAAGTGTTGATGCAACTTTCTTCATCAAATCAAGATGACAGGGTATGTGACAAATCCTGTTTCTATTGAGGGTTTTAAAGAATATTTTGACATGTTTGATGAAGATCAAATCGAGCAAGCTTTCTCAAAATTTTTAATCATATATTTCAAATCATGCAAAGGTTCTTCCAAAGATAAGGTCATTTTTTTAAAAGAATTCGTTGAAAAACTTGAGAATGATATTGAGGCTTTGGAAGGTCAAATCCAGTCTCAAGATTCATCTTCTTTTCAAAAAATTTCTAACAAACAACAAGAGCAGTATGAATTAAAGACAGATGAAACATTATTGCCTAAGGGTACTAGCCTGAAGTCTATCTTTCCCTAAGAAACTAAATTTTCAATTTGTGAGCAGCCTCCAAAACGAAATGAAGATGATGTTAAAGAGTCTTGTTATGACATGGATAATGTGAAAAATCATAAAGAAGCATTTGAAGATGCTCTCGTGGTTGGTCATAAGGAAATGGTAATCTTTCATTTTCTTGAAGATCCTTTAGCTAGTTTGTTGGAATCATCAAAGAAGATAGTATTTGTGTTGTTCAAGAATGCAGGGATTGAAATAGGTTTCAGTTTGAGTTATCATTTGCTGAGTTCTTTTTTTTGTGTGGAGGGGCTGAAAGCTAATTTCAGTCAAGGATCCATTTGCTTGACTGGCTTCATTGGAAGTGTGAGATCACTTGATTCGGCCTTTATGCTCATCAAGTAGGATAGGATCATTTCTATATAAATAAGCTTGTTTAGAAAGCATCCGTTCAGTATGTACAATGTTATTTTTCAGTTTCAACATGTGTGTTTCAATCTTCGGTAGTTAGTGGTTTTCAGTTTCAGTTTTTGGCACCAGGATTGGACACATGTTACAAGGTACAAGTTGTAGGTTACAGTTTTCATGTTGGGATCAGCCCATTGGTCAGGCACATGGTCTACGTTGTTCTTTACTGCCTCGCTGGGAGGACAACATCCCCAGTAGGAGCCAGTTGTTATCACTTGATAAATTTCAAATTTTTTTTACCAAGTTAGTTTTCGAGCAAATCTCCAAGTACTTGTCGCCAAGAGTACATGAACCAAGTCAATGCATACATCAAAACAAGTTAGAGGTTTTTTGCATTTTGGGCAAGAAACATTATAGAATGGGTTTTTATGGTAAAAAATCTATATTTCAAATTGTTTGGTTTTTATTTAACCTAAAGTGGCTTTATAAGATAATTTCGGTCTACTGGCTTTCGACTTACCACTTTATAAGATAATTTCGGTCTACTGGCTTTCGACTTATGCAAATGTTTTTTGAAATAATCTGTTTTAAAATTTTTACCGACTTATGCAAAGGTTTTTTGAAATACTTTGTTTTAAAATTTTTACCAAAATCTTGGAGCCCGAAGGTTGAGCTCCAATTCGAAGCCCATGCACACAAGCCAGCGACTAAGTGCTAAACACCAAATCACATGGTGGAAAGCCCCACGAAGGGTATGATGGTGGTCATCGATATATAATGACATTGTTGATGAATATAAAAAATTGTAACATTCAAGATTTGGTGCATATAGGATAAATTCTTGAGGAAAAAGAAAAAGTGCCATGAATGTTCCCAATGTCCTAACCCCAGGTGTCTTTTCAAGCCGAAATGTCATGGAAGGATGAGGTCGTGGAAATCTATATATGCAGGTTGGAGCTGTTTGTGCACCATGTGTAATGGAGGATAGCTTTGAAGCTTGGATGGCCCATCGAAGATTATCTTGGTACTCTACTATTCACAACTGAAAAAGATCTTCCAAGTTGGGACGGCTCACACTCCATTTGGCACCATCCACATACACAAAAAGGAAGGGACAATTGGTGATTGCAAAATTTAAAACAACAATTACACGTGTCAACATTACATTATTTCGCTATACAAAAGAGAGGTAATGGAAAACAGCCGTCCATCATTGCGAAACCCCCATTTCTGAAGGGTTAAGGACCAAGCAGCAAGTTCAAATGAAGTCTCCAAAACGCAGAAAAGCAAGGGTATTAAGAAGCAGGGTGGTAAACATGTTTTATCAATGGTCATCGAGTTCTAATGGTCGTTATTTGGCAAAGAGATTTGGATTGTTATGTTAAATTGTGGGATACTCGAACACGAAAATATATTCAGAATTTTCGAGGTTATAGAGAAGCTGTATCTTGTTTAGTTTTTCATCAAGGCACACGTCAACTTATATCTGGATCTTTTGATTGCACAGTCAAGCCGTGGATTGCAGAGGATATGGCCTATATGGATACTCTTTATCTTTATGGTCACCAGAATGAAATCTCCGTAGTTGATGGCTTGCAAAAAGAGCGAGTCCCGTTTCTTGGCAGTGATCACACTTTGTGACTATGGAAGGTCCTTGAGGAAACACTGTTGGTTTTCAGAAGACACGCATTGGAGGGGGTCTCATCGGAATTTGGAAAAAGGAAGATGGCACTAAAATCCAAGATTTCATCAGGCCTGGAGATCTAGGGCTCACATTAACCCATAGGATTCCATTTTACAATAAAGAATTTGGAGGCGTCAAATCTTTAAAATGGTATTGTTTCATCAATAAAAACTTCCTATATGGCTCTGATGAAGGGAGTGTTGAGCTTTGAAGTATGTTGCAAAAGAAGCCAGTTTTATAGCAAAAAATGTACATGGGCATGCTATTGTTGAAAATCAGCCAGAAAATAAGAGTATTACGGAAGAGCCAGATAAAACAAGTGACAGAAAGACAATTACAAAATGACAATAGTACAATATGGAATCTGCCAAAGCTGAGGATAAGCAATTGATGGTGATGTTCCTGCAAGTTCAGAATCATTTTAGATAAATTTTGTAAGTATATACGATTTTCAAGATGGCATCAGGCGCAATATTGGTCTTAAGTGGGAAACATTAGTTGTAATGGCATTTGATGCTGCTAAGAATGCTATCGAAGCTTTGAGGAACAAGCACACAAACTTGGCAAGTGAACTTGAGATCTTTTGACTAAAATCGGTTCAATATTTGTCTCCTTTTCCTGAAAATAATTTTCTTTCTGTAGTGCATACATTACTGCACAAATGTTATAAGTATCCTTTTTTCCATAACAATAAAGGTTCCTTAATCTCTCAAGAAGAAGCTTTCGGGTGTTTGTAAGATTTGCTTTTCAGCAGATACTGTCAACAAACATGAAATCATACGATAGTTAAAGACCCTGGTCGAATTTAATGAAAAGCACTTGTCAAAAGGCAGAGCCATATTTTTAGAGCGAGCCCAGGTATCTAAAGGAACAGGTTATATAGCTCAACAATTTTACATAAATTTAAAGAGGATCAATACTTTGCTTTGAAGCTTGCCAGGTACTTAGAATACAATTGGATTTTTGGCTGTGGTCTTGTGGTGTAAAATGCCCTTCTCTACAACACCATCGAATTCTATCAATATACCACTAAATCAATGCCCGATGTAAACCGAGCCGAATAATTTGCATGGATATAAGAATATTTGCCAAAGAAAACTTTCAGCAATTGCCACAATGAATATTTCTGAGGATGGCCTTCATATGTGGAGCATGTGCAAGGTAATAGCAGAATCCCAGTTAGGTGACAGAAGGCAAAGGAGTGGAGCACCCTCGAAATACCAGGAATCCAGGCATAATATCTATAGGTGGCATAGTATCCTTGTTTTTAGAGCAGCATTTCAGGCAGAAGTTATAAAATAAAGGGCAACTGGAGGCACCTTTAATCATTTGAGACATTCAAGCAGCATTTTCAATTTTTGAAGAATTTTCTGTTGATAGCAATATCCTGAAATCTAGGTGAAAGGATACAAGTGTCCTTTATTTTGAAAGTCACTTTCTAGAAGTTAGGTAATTAGTTGTTACATGTGTCAGGACTATGTAACTAATTCCTATTTTTAGAAATCAGTTAGCTCTCGTCTTCTTTAGGCTAATGAGTAGTGAAAAGGGGGAAGACAGTCATATATATTGGAATGTAATAGACATAAAAGGTTCGGATTTTTAGTAAGAAGACCCACGTAGGTTTCTGAGTTATTTTCAGGTTTATTAAAATGTTGCAGAGCCAAGTAAATATTTTTTGAGAAATAGAGATTCTCGTGTTTTGATTGAGAAATAGAGATTCTCGTGTTTTTCTCCTTCTTTTTTTTTCTAACCACATCATTTAAAGACTACAAGTTTTTATTGTTATTTTATACATTTGGCCATTGAGTTTATTGTCAAATTGCTGTCGTGGTGACATTGGATAGTAAATTTCTTGAGAGAGCCCTCTTTGACTAAAGGCGGCCAACTTTTAGTCTAAAGATTGGTTTGAGGTTACCTCGGGGTTTCCTTGATATAGCCCAAGGAAAAACTAAGTGCTAACACCCCCTAAAGCTACCCCCTGTCCTTCATGATTTCCCTCCGGACTACCATAAACACCTCCCTGTTTTTTACGGAGAGTCCGAGATGCTTACTGTAGAGAAACATCTTCAAGGTTTTGAGCATTTTCTAGATCTCTTTGAAATAGAACACGATGACTTCTGTATGAGGGCTTTTGCAAAATCCCTCCAAGGAAATGTGAAGAGATGGTTCAAGCATCTGCAGCCTGAGTCTATTGATACATGGGGAGCATTATCTGAGGTTTTTCTAGGGTTTGGGGGTAGGAGAAGGTCATGGGATATGGTTCTTTCGGAGTTTCATTCCATAAGAAGGTGAAAGGACGAAACCATGTCTTTCTTCAACAGAAGGTTTGCCAGTTTCTATTATAATATGCCGAAGGAAATTCAACCCTCGGAAAATGCTACAAAATTTAGCTCTTCATCTTTTGGAGAGAAGGTCTTCCGACCTACAACGTATGTTCATTGATGCAATGGAGGTGGAAGAAAATCTTAGGATGTTTGGAAAGCTATCAAAACAGGATCACGATGAAAGGATTGAAGAAGAATTAAGATTTGAAGAAGGGCATGAATAAGGGGAATTTCCCTTACAGTCCGGTTTTTACTAGAATGAGTAGAGAATTGATCGACTAGGTGATGTACCAGAAGGAGATAATTCTGGTCTGTTTTATGTAGATTACAACTAGTCTGCTAAAAATTATGTTGTTGATGGTTATGGCGAAGTTTTCAATCCACCTAAATATGATGACTATGAAGAGGACCGCTTGGAGAACTTCATGAGTTTCTTCGAAGAAAAGGATAAAGATGAGCCTTCGTGCAACCAGTTTCACCATTCAGGGAGGCTGCCCGAAGAAGGGGACTTAGTGGCAGGTTCAAAACCCGCCGTTGAGATTCATCGAAATATTGATCTCCGACAGGCAGAGACCTCTTTTCGGGTTCAAGTTGAAAGGGAATACATGGTCCTGGAAGAGGAATACAGAACCCTCGAGGAAGAATATGTGAACCTTGAAGAAAAATATGGAGTTCTGGAAGGAGTTCTAGGGTCTAGCGGGCACCTCTGATGGGTGGAACAGATTCCTGAAGGGCTAGAAGATGAGCAGGAAGACCTACATGATTCTTATATGGAATCCATTAGGGGGGCTGAAGACGATTATAGACTCCTCGAGGAAGTTTTCGGGCTTTACCAGTATCTCCAACCGGTCGACCAGATAATCAGCGCGCTTGAGGGAAACCGGGCTGGGTAGCTGGATTTTCGTCCATGTCTTTCAAGCTTGGAGTCTAGTTTTGAGGAAGAATGGCCTTTCCCAGACCCTTTCAAGGGATAGGGTGGAATTTCTCTTAAGGTCCTAGAGCAGAACCGAGTTTTCAACCTAGGGATCATGAGCAGCCCGAAAAGAAAGTTGTCTAGAGTTGTTTTTTCAGTCTTACCAAGTCATGAGGGGGTTTTGACACGCATGAGTTTCAAGTTTTGATGGAGGTTTGTCATAGGTATGCGACACTGGGGAGTGAGATAAGCACCGAAGAAACTAAACGGCACCCATATGACCCTTCTGAAAGAAAGTCTGTTGTAATCCAAGAGGCATGCAGAGCATACCGTATTTTTTATGATCCAGTGGCTGAATACATAGAAGAGTTCCACAGCTGGAGTAAGGGTTTACGTTTCACTCAGAGGGCCCTTGCCGTCACCATCACCCCAGGCCATTGACCCTCGCTGCTCTGGAATCAGTCGAGCATGATGAGAAGACCCGCTTGAGGGGTCAATAGCTAGACTGGTTACACTAACACTTTTGAAATACTTAGAGTCGCAACCTCTCAAGTAGAGTAGTTTGTATATAAATAAGCCTCAAGTTTTTGGCATTTCAAACTTCAGTAGTAATTTCCAATTTGCAGCAACTTCCAGTGTATTTTCAGAATGTACAGCTTCACTTTTTAGCTTTGATTTCAAGAAGTTTTCAGTCTATAGTAGGACAGAGCATTTGGCTGGGGTTCAGGTCACCACAGGATACACTGCCCAGAAAAATCCCCATAGGTTTTGCCATGAATATTTTCAGGGAAACCCTCCCAAGCAGTCTACCGGGAAAAGTTTCTTGCAGGAGCCGCCCAATGGATCAGGCACCCGGTCTACGAGGTTCTTTTCTACCTTGCAGGGAGGATAGCATCCCCAGTTGGAGCCAGTTGTTAGCACTTGATTCTTACAGCATAGATATGGAGTTGGAATAAAAGGGATAAACCGAAAATTTCTTGATGAAAACCAGGGATTTCCTTTGTTTTCCATAACCAAGTGCTAAAATTATAAGGAAAATGGATGTGGGGGTGTTAAATATGCAAGGAGGGGCAAATAATGGAAATGAAAACATTAAAATGCGACCCAAATGGCCCAAAAAGAGCCTAAGTCTATAGTCTGAAGGAAATAACAAGAAGGGTAACCACCGCGCTAGTTGCCACCATTGGATGGACGCGAGAGGGTGATCAACGACTAGCATTCATTGTCACATGGCGGAGTTGCACGGGGAATAAAAGCACAAGCGGTTGCGATGGGAAATGCCGCTGGATAGATTGTAGCTCGAGGAGGCGTCGAATGGTAGGTGGGCGATAAGTGATACCATTGCAGGGGCATGCGATACCAGCTAGGTGGAAAGGCAGGTGGCTGGCCACGTGGACGGCCAGGGCGAGCCAGGGTAGGCCGCGTAGATAAAGGGTAAGGGTCTCACGGTAGTAGGTGCAATGTGACGGAAGAAACGGGGTAGATTACCCTAGAAGGATCAACGGTCCTTGACAATCGCCGCGTCGAGAAGATGCACGCTAGATAGATAGGAGGGTGGTTGCGATGGGGAAACCCATTCACTAGGTGTCACCACTAGAACTGGTCGCAAGGGGATGGGCGGTAAAGCAAAACCGTTTTAAGGGAATGCGATCCCACTCCATCGAGGTACGATGTTTAGGGACAGACGGTGGATATTAGGACACATGGAATGATCCAATGATAGGAAGGGGAAAGAACTCAAGTCAATAAATGGGATCGTATTCAAAGGCTCAGATCTTTGCTTAATAGATCAATGGAGGAAAAGCTCGGACAGCTAGTAAAGATGAGCGAGGTTTAGAGAAGATAAAGTTATATATATAAAGATGCACACGGAGGTTGACATTTGTGTCTTGGGGCCTGTCGGAGTTGAACGCTTCCGGGCGTGCGGAAGATGGAGAAAATGACAGAGGGATTCACTCTCATGGCCTCTCAGTGACAAGTGAGGCCTTATAGCATCCATTGTTAGCAAATCCAAGTCTGTTTGAGGCAAGAGGGTAGGTTGAGGACCATTTTCCGGGAAAGTTAGGGTTAAAATGGTTCCGGAGCATAGGGTTTGGAGGTGCCTGGTTCATAAGATCAGCGTTGTATACCTGCAATTAGGAGGGAAATAAGGGTCTAGGATTGTATGGGGGTTTTCAGTAACCATTTTCCCTTTGTAGCGTTTGTCAAAGTTATGTTCTTCTCG
The DNA here is from genome assembly GCA_027924585.1 of Larix kaempferi. Classification (NCBI taxonomy): domain Eukaryota; kingdom Viridiplantae; phylum Streptophyta; class Pinopsida; order Pinales; family Pinaceae; genus Larix; species Larix kaempferi. The sequence continues at coordinate 744,171 of BSBM01000314.1, forward strand.
GAAACAGGGTGTTTTTTAGGAGGTCCATCATCACTGCTCAGAGATGGGTTTTCCCCGTGGGTATCGCTAAAACGTCAGAGGGTGAAAGAGGCCAGCCTCCAAAATTGGGGGAGGTCATAGAATGACGAAGTTGGGAGTACTGAAAGCGTTGTTAGGGTGCTAGCAGGCATGACAGGCTATGGTTTGGTCGACGATGGAGATAAAGAGGCTGGAGCTACAGGTGATGAAAGAGCAGGCAGAAGGAAGGTTAGTTGTGAGGATTTTTGGGTGGCCTGAGAAGCTGCGAGGGTGATGTGAACCGCGTTATTCAGTGTACGGAGGAGAAATGAGGTGAATTTTTGTGACGTAGGCAATAGTAGGGGGATAGGCGGCTTAAAGGCATCTCTATTGCCACCCAAATGATTATCGATGCGATGGAGGCCACCTCAACGTCATCATCTGCTCCACTGTCTATCTGGAGATCTTTGCCAAGTGTGTTTCAGGTCAGCCCGGACCTTGGGCATCATTGTTGTTTGATTAGGGGGTTCGATCAGGTGATCATGACAATTATGGCCACACGTAGCTGCTGTCATCATCACGACAATTATGGATATGGTCTTTACGTCCCTTGCTCTAAACTGGTATATAAAGAAGGTGGTGCACTTGGCAGTTTGGTCATCTTTCAGTTAGAATTGAATCATGGAGAAAGAAAAGGAATCTAGATTGGTTTTCGTGCCCGAACAGGCGTGATCCGGGATGGAGGAAGAACCTACTCCTTCGTCTCCTATGATGTTCGACCATGTGGAATCCAGATCTACTAGTGAGGATGAGGGGCTCGAAAAGCGACAAGTTTCCAAATGAGTTCGACGTCAGAGAGAAGAGGAGATTCTCGAAGAGGACGGAGACATCCAGCAAGATACAGAAATCATTCATGATATCGTGCTCCCTACTAAGGAAGTGACACCTCCCCCTCCTGCTGAAGAATCGCACGTTGATAGCTCTCTGAAGATAGAAGACTTCTTTGATTCGCAGGGCCAATTGAAGAATTCGGAGTAAGGTGTCACCCTGCTCATAATATTTTGTTTCCCATCTTAATTAGTTGGTTTTACAACTTGCCACGTATGTAATATTCCCAATTTGGGGTTGTCGAGGTGGCAGCGTAATTTTGTTTGTTTCCTAAGGACCAATTCAAGGCCAAGAGCCTATAAAAGCATTGTAATAGAATAATTAAGGGTTGGAAAATCATTCGGCTAAGGTCTGAGGGGCGAACCCAGTTTTGATATTTTCATATTAATACAATGTGCAGTGCCTATGGTAGACTGTTTTACAGAGATTCCTGTGTCACTCTAACTTGTAGTCAGTTTTTTCCTCTTCTCTATGTGCATGTGCTTCCTATTATGCCTTTACATTATGTTTTTCATTTCATGCCCGAGATCAGTGTATAACAGTTTGGAATTCTTGGAAACAAGCTCTAGCTATTATCTCAGGGTGTTCACTAAATATTACTACTAAAGTTGATATTGAATTCATCTTTGATGGATGCTCATATCAATGGTCTTTTCTTATTTTCTTCTTTTACCACCAGAAAATATCTTTAGGACGACAAGCGGGTGGCTACCTTGCCTCTGTTAGAGCAATCCATACCATGACACTATTATCTGATTTATGTGTAATGCCTTGACTCCATCGCCCAATTGTTTTTCCTTGTGATTATCCCTCCAACATTTTCGCACAATTTGACCCATCAGAAATATGACCTTCTATGTATGCTTTAATTGGATATTTTTTGAGTAATGAAGGCTGGTTTGTTTGTTCACTGTTGACGCCTTTGAATATTTCCAGTCTTTCAGAGATTTGTATATAGAGCCCTCTTAGACTAAGCTGGGTCAGTATCTTAAGTCGAAAGTGGTTAGTGGTTACTCTGACTTCCCCTCTCCCGCAACCTAGGGGGTACGATTTGGGTGTTAACAAATTGGCGCCGTTATCGGGGTGCGATTGTCTCGTCATCCATGGGAGAATGACAAAGTTTCAGATCTAATTGTTGATGGTGCGCAGCAGTCAGACACCAGAAGGGTTGCACATCATCCACCTAGTGACTCCACTCATTATTCAAGTTCGATCTGCAGACTCCACTGGAGAACGGGCCTAGCTACCTTAGAGATGGAAGAATTAAGATCCATGTATCAAAGTATTAATCTCTTCAAAGAATCCCTATTCTTCTGTGTTGGCATCCTTTTGCCTTTATGTATATATATCAAAAAATATTTGCCTCACTGGAGAGCTCTAGGTCATGAGAGAGCCTCCTTTGTATATCCTTCACTTGAATTCGAAAATGTACATTCTCCTTTCACTCCTAGATTTGATCCGGTCCTTTCATTTGAACCCTATATTAACAATAACCGGCCCGACGAATTCACCGAGAGTAAGGCCAATGATACCCTCCCTGCATCTACTCCTTTTCCTTCCAGAGCCCAGCTAAGATACATCCCACTAAGGCTACCCCCCATCCTTCATGATTTCCCTCCGGACTACCATAAACACCTCCCTGTTTTTGACAGAGAGTCCAAGATGCTTACTATAGAGAAACATCTTCAAGGTTTTGAGCATTTTTTGAATCTCTTTGAAATAGAACACGATGATGTATGTATGAGGGATTTTGCAAAATCCCTTCAAGGAAATGTGAATAGATGGTTCAAGCATCTGTAGCCTGAGTCTATTGATACATGGGGAGCATTATCTGAGGTTTTTCTAGGGTTTGGGGGCAGGAGAAGGTCGTGGGATGTGGTTCTTTCAGAGTTTCATTCCATAAGAAGGCGAAAGGACGAAACCATGTCTTTCTTCAACAGAAGGTTTTCCAGTTTCTATTATAATATGCCAAAGGAAATTCAACCCTCAGAGAATGCTGCAAAATTACACTATGCATTTGTTTTTTGTCCTAATTTAGCTCTTCATCTTTTGGAGAGAAGGTCTTCCGACCTACATCATATGTTCATTGATGCAATGGAGGTGGAAGAAAATCTTAGGATTTCTGGAAAGCTATCAAAACAGGATCACGATGAAAGGATTGAAGAAGAATTAAGATTTGAAGAAGGGCATGAATAAGGGGAATTTCCCTTATAGTCCGGTTTTTACCAGAATGAGCAGAGAATTGATCGACTAGGTGATGTACCAGAAGGAGATAATTCCGGTCTGTTTTATGTAGATTACAACCAGTCTGCTAAAAATTTTGTTGCTGATGGTTCTGACGAAGTTTTCAATCAAACTAAATATGATGAAAATGAAGAGGACCGTTTGGATAACTTCATGAGTTTCTTCGAAAAAAAGGATAAGAGGAGCCTTCATGCAACCAGTTTCACCATTCAGGGAGGCAGGTCGAAGAAGGGGACTTAGTGGTAGGTTCAGAACCCGCCGTTGAGATTCATCAGAATATTGATCTCCGACAGGAAAAGACCTCTTTTTGGGTCCAAGTTGAAAGGGAATATAGGGTCATGGAAGAGGAATACAAAACCCTTGAGGAAGAATATGTGAACCTTGAAGAAAAATATGGAGTTATGGAAGGAATTCTAGGGTCCGGCAGGCACCTCCGACGGGTGAACCGGATTGCTGAAGGCCTAGAAGATGAGAAGGAAGTCCTACATGATTCTTATACAGAATCCATTAGGGGGGCTGAAGACAATTATAGACTCCTCGAGGAAGTTTTCAGGCTTGGCCAGTATCTCCAACCGGCCGACCAGATAATCAGGGTGCTTGAGGGAAATCGGGCTGGGCAGCCGTATTTTCGTCCATGTCTTTCAAGCATGGAGTCCAATTTTTAGGAAGAATGGCCTTTCCCAGACCCTTTCAAGGGACAGGGTGGACTTTCTCTTGAGGTCCCAGAGCAGAACGAGGTTTTCAACCTAGGAATCATAAGCAGCTTGGAAAAAAAGTTGTCCGTAGTTGGTTTTTTCAGTCTTACCAAGTCATGCGGGGGTTTTGACACACATGAGTTTCCATTTTTTATGGAAGCTTGTCAGAGGTACGTGACCCTGGGGACTGACACAAGCACCGAAGAAACTAAACGACACCCATAAGGCTCTTCTGAAAGAAAGTCTGTTGTAATGCAAGAGGCATGCAGACTGTACTGTATTTTTTATGATCCAATGGCTGAATACATAGAAGAGTTCCGGAGCTGGAGTAAGGGTTCAGGTTTCACTTGGAGGGCCCTTATCCGTCGCCATTGACCCTCACTGCTCTGGAATCAGTCAAACACAATGAGAAGACCCGCCTGAGGGGTCAATTGATAGATTGGTTACACTGGCACTTTTGCAATACTTAGAGCCATGGCCTCTCAAGTAGAGTAGTTTGTATATAAATAAGACTCAAGTTTTTGGCATTTCAAACTTCAGTAGTAAATTCCAATTCACAGCAATTTCCAGTCTGTTTTCAGAATGTACAGCTTCACCTTTTAGCTTTGATTTCAAGAAGTTTCGAGTCTGCAGTAGGATAGAGAATTTGGCTGGGGTTTAGGTCACCACAAGATACACTGCCCAGTCAAATCCCATAGGTTCTACCATGAATATTTTTAGGCAAACCCTCCCAAGCACTCTACCAGGAAAATTTTCTTGCAGGAGCCGTCCAATGGGTCAGGCACCTGGTCTACGAGGTTCTTTGCTACCTCGCAGGGAGGATAGCATCCCCAGTTGGAGCTAGTTGTTAGCACCTGATTCTTACAACATAGATATGGAGGTGGAATAAAGGGATAGCTTGAAAATTTCTTGATGAAAACCAAGGATTGCCTTTGTTTTTCATAACCAGGTGCTAAAAGTATAAGGAAAATGGATGTGGGGGTGTTAAATATGCAAGGAGGGGCAAATAATGGAAAGGAAAACATTAAAATGCAACCCAAACGGCCCAAAAAGAGCCTAATTCTATAGTCCGAAGGAAATGATGAGAAGGGTAACCACTGCACCAGTTGCCACCGTTGGATGGACGTGAGAGGGTGATCAATGACTAGCATTCATCGTCGCATGGCAGAGTTGGGCGGGGAATAAAAGCACAAGTGGTTGCGATGGGAAATGCCGCCGGACAGATGGTAGTTGGAGGAGGCATCGAATGGTAGGTGGGCAGTAAGTGATACCACTGCAGGGGCATGCGATACCACCTAGGTGGAAAGGCAGGCGGATAACCACGTGGACGGCCAGGGTGGGCCAAGGTAGGTTGTGTAGATAAAGGATAAGGGTCCCATGGTAGTAGGTGCAATGTGATGGAAGAAATGGTGTAGATTACCCCAGAAGGATCAACAGTCCTTGACAATCGTCGCGTCGAGAAGATGCATGCTAGATAGACAGGAGGGTGGTTACGATGGGGAAACCCATTCGCCAGGTGTCACCACCAAAACTAGTTGCAAGGGGATGAGCAGTAAAGCAAAACCATTTTAAGGGAATGCGATCCCAGTTCGTCGAGGTACAACATTTAGCGACGGAAGGTGGAGATTAGGACACATGGAATGATCCAACGATACGAAGGGGAAAGAAGTCAAGTCGATAAAGGGGATCATATTCAACGGCCCAGATCTTTGCTTAAGAGATCAATGGAGGAAAAGCTCAGATAGCCGGTAAAGATGAGCGAGATTTAGAGAAGATAAAGTTATATATATAAAGATGCACACGGAGGTTGACATTTGTGTCTTGGGGCCTGTCGGGGTCGGAGGCCTCCGGGCGTGCGGAAGATGGAGAAAATAACAGAGGGATTCACTCTCATGGTCTCTCAGTGACAGGTGAGGCCTTACAACATTCATTGTTAGCAAATCCAAGTCTGTTTGAGGCAAGAGGGCAGGTTGAGGACCAGTTTCTAGAAAAGTTAGGGTTAAAATGGTTCCAGAGCATAGGGTTTGGAGGTGCCTGGTTCAGAAGGTCAGCGTTGTATACCGTTTTCCCTTTGTCGCGTCTATCAAAGTTATGTTCTTCTCGGAACCAGGGTTTTTTTGAGGAGGTCCATCGTCACTGCTCAGAGATGGGTTTTCCCCGTGGGTACCACTAAAACGTCAAAGGGTTAAAGGGGTCAGCATCCAAAATTGGGGGAGGCGATAGAATGACGAAGTTGGGAGTACAGCAAGCGCTGGTAGGGTGCTAGCAGGTGCGGAAGGCTATGATTTAGTCGACAATGGAGATAAAGAGGCTGGATCTGCAGGTGATGAAAGTGCGGGTAGAAGGAAGGTTACTTGTGTGGACTGTTGGGTGGCCTGAGAAGCTGCGAGGGTGATGTGACCCGTGTCATTCAGCATACGGAGGAGAAATGAGGTGAAGTTTTGTGACGTAGGAAATACCAGGGGGATAGGCGGGTCAGAGGCATCTCTATTGCCACCCAAATGATTGCCGATGTAATGGAGGCCACCTCAACATCATCATCTGCTCCGCCATCTATCTGGAGATCTTTATCAAGCGTGTTTCAGGTCAACCCGGACCTTGGGCATCATTGTTGTTTGATTAGGGGGTTCAATCAGGTGATCATTACAATTATGGCCACACGTAGTTGCTGTCATCATCACGACAGTTATGGATATGGTCTTTATGTCCCTTGCTCTAAACCAGTATATAGAGAAGGTGGTGCACTTGGCAGTTTGGGCATCTTTCAGTTAGAATTGAATCATGGAGAAAGAAAAGGAATCCAGAGTGGTTTTCGTGCTCGAACAGGCGTGGTCCGATATGGAGGAAGAACCTACTCCATCGTCTCCTATGATGTTCGACCACGTGGAATCTAGCTCTTCTAGTGAGGATGAGGAGCCCGGAAAGCAACAAGTTCCCAAAAGAGTTCAACGTCAAAGAGAAGAGGATATTCTCGAAGATGAGGGAGACTTCCAGCAAGACATGGAGATCATCCATGATCTCGTGCTCCCTACTGAGGAAGTGACATCTCCCCCTCCTACTGAAGAATCGCAGGCTAACAGCTCTTTGAAGATAGAATACTTCTTTGATTCGCAAGGCCGATTGAAGACTTCGGAGTAAGGTGGTGCCCTGCTCATAATATTTTGTTTCCCGTCTTAATCAGTCTGTTTTAAAACTTGCCACGTATGTAATATTCCCAATTTGGGGTTGTCGAGGTGACAGCGTAATTTTGTTTGTTTCCTAAGGACCAATTCAAGGACAATAGCCTATAAAAGCATTGTAATAGAATAATTAAGGGTTGGAAAATCATTCGGCTAAGGCCTGAGGGGCGAGCCCGGTTTTGAGATTTTCATATTAATACAATGTGCAGTGCCTATGGTAGACTGTTTTGCATAGATTCCCGTGTCACTCTAACTTGTATTCATTTTTTTCCTCTTCTCTATGTGCATGTGCTTCCTGTTATGCCTTTACATTATGTTTTTCATTTCATGCCCGAGATCAGTGTATAATAGTTTGGAATTATTGGAAACAAGCTCTGGCTATTATCTCAGGTGTTCACTAAATCTTGCTACTAAAATTGATATTGAATTCATCTTTGCTGGATGCTCATATTAATGGTATGCTCTTATTTTCTTCTTTTACCACCATAAAATATCTTTACGACGGCAAGGGGGGTGGCTACCTTGCCTCTATTAGAGTAGTCCATACCTTGGCACTTTTATCTGATTTATGTGTAATTTCTTGACTCCATCGCCCAATTGTTTTTCCTTGTGACTATCCCTTCAACATTTTCGCACAATTTGACCCATCAGAAATATGACCTTCTGTGTATGCTTTAATTGGATATTTTTTGAGTAATGAAGGCCGGTTTGTTTGTTCACTGTTGACACCTTTGAATATTTCCAGTATTTCAGAGATTTGTAGAGAGAGCCCTCTCAGACTAAGCTAGGTCAGTAACTTAAGTCGAAAATGGTTAGTGGTTACCCCGACTTTCCCTCTCCCGCAACCTAGGGGGTACGATTTGGGTGTTAACAAGGTGGAATTATGGTTTACCAACTTCTTGGTGTTTCTTATGTTAACCACTAGAAATAAGCATATATTAATTATAATGGTGTTTGATGATGGAGATATTGGGGGAGGGGGGGAGTTAAAGCGGGGAGGGTGGGAATGATCCCAAGCACAAATAATCAAAGACCAAAAACATGGTTCATGTATAGAACAAAGCATCATTTCTTTATATTTGAACAAGATGGAGAAAGAGTTGTAAGGCAGTCTAAAGAAGTAGTAGAAATTGTGGAACAACAACTATAGGAGGAAGCCCATAACTCTATACGTAGCTATATTGCGTTTGCAATGGAACTGTGTTAGTAATAATTCCTACAATAGGAACATTGGTTGTAATAATGAAGAGCCAAGCCAAAAATGAGAACATAAGTTGTGGAAATGAAGGCTCAAGTCTAAAATCAGTAGACACTACTAAGAATACTTGGAAAACACATACCAATACATAACATTTCTATGCATGGAAATTGAGAAGAAGTTGGAGAATATTGTTAAGTACAAAGAATGCTATTGCATATACCTATAGAATGAAATACCACTCCATTTCAAGGGGGGGGAATTTTAACAAACAAAAAATGAAGGCAACAAATTCCAAGTTTCTGCATCCCTTTTCAAAAAGATTGAAATTTTTTCCAAATCCCGCAAGGATCAATTCAAGAAGACAACATTCTAAAACCCTAATCTAGACAAGATTATAAATGGATTCAACACTGATGTAACATACCTCCAAACAATCCACTGAATTTTTTTTATTGTTTTTGTGAGGAACCTCTGGCAATTAATTAATGAAAATGCACGATATATCAGAAATAACATAATACATAAGAGATTTATTGATCGTGGGCCACTTCGAGGGGGAAACCTCCTTTGAGAAATCTCAATACAAATAACTCGTGGATGCCTTCATTGGCCTAAACACGTACTTATATACTAAGTCTATGTGTCCAATACTATGGATCAATACCATGGAACATATAATACTACGGGACGACTTACAAAGCATATGCGTCCAATATTATGGATCAATACCATGGAACATATAATACTACGAGATGACTTACAAAGCATATGTGTCCAACCAAAATATACTAACAAAGTAAAGAGAAGGGTTAACACGGGTTCCTAACATCCCTTCCCCTTTAGAAAAATATTTGTCTTCAAAGCTTTAGATGTGGGAATTGTTGTTGGATCTGAAGGAGTGGTTCCCATGTAGCAGCCTCTGGTTGCATCCCATGCCACTGAATTAATACCTCTGTGATAGATCGAGAGTGGGGCTAACGAGTGAGCCTATTGAGGATGGCCTCCAGCTCCAAAAGGATGGATCCTTCATTATCCAGTTCTGGTAAAATAGTTTGTCCTCTGATGTTGGTGCCAAGAACTTTCTTTAGACAAGAGACACAAAATACTGGATGAGTGTGGGAAGAAGGAGGAAGTTCCCATTTATAAGCAACGGACCTAATATTCTGAAGAACCTTATATGGCCCATAGAACTTTGGAGCGAGCTTATGACGCCCTTTGAGTTTCAGGGAGGATTTGTTGTAAGGTTGTAGACGAATAAAAACCATATTGCCTACTTGAAAAGTGTGCTTAGAACAGTGTTGATCGGCTTGTTGTTTCATTCGATTTCTTGCCATGTGAATATTGTCCTACAAAATGTGAAGAATCTGATCGCAGTTTCGAAGAACCGTGTCAACTTCCTGAACTGGTGAACTGCTGGGGGTGTATGGAAGAAGAACTGGTGGTGCCTGACCATAGAATGGTTCATATGGATTAATTTTAGATGCAGTGTGGTAGGATCTATTGTACCACCATTCAGTGGGAGGGAGCCACTTTTCCTGCTAATGTTGTTGTTTGGAGGTGAAGCAACGAAGATAAGTTTCCAAACATTTATTGATAATTTCAGTATGACCATCTATTTGTGGGTGATACCCTGAACTCATATTCAGTTTGGTGCCAATGTGGCGAAATAGTTTTGTCCAAAAATGATTGGTGAAAGTTGCATCGCGATCCGAGACAATGGAAGAAGGGATTCCATGAAGACGGAAGATCTGGTCTAGGAAAATTTGTGCGCCTGAGGAGGCAGTATACGGATGGATGAGGGCACAAAAATAAATATATTTGGAGAGGCGATCAACCACAACCAAAATAATTGTCTTCCCTCAAGATTTAGGAAGCCCTTCAATGAAATCCATAGAAATATCTGTCCAAATCCGTGTAGGGATGGGAAAGGGTTCAAGCAATCCTAGAAGGAGCATCGTTTCACCCTTGTTTCACTGGCAGGTATCACATTCAACCACCATTTGTTGAATTGTCCTTTTCATTCCCTTCCAAAAGAAGTTACGTCGTGCCTGCTCATATGTTTTGAGGAACCCAGAGTGCCCTACTGATGGAGAAGCATGGAGTTCATATAAGTCAGCCTGTTGAAGATTTGTGCTCTGGGGAAGCACTAGATGACACTTGCATATCAACGAAGAACCATCCCAAGAGTAATTCGGTACAACATAAGGGTTGTTGTCCAACCGTTGGATGATTTGAGATAGTGAGGAGTCATTGACATAGCCCTGTTGAACAGATTGCAACGAATTTGGAACAGGAATAGAAATAGCTAAAAGAGAAACTTGGTCATCAAATATGCAAGAAAGAGAATCTTCCACAAGATTGTCCTTACCCTTCTTGTAAGTGATCTCATAGTCATAACCCATGAGTTTTCTAACCCATTTCTGTTGTGTCGGGGAAGAGACTTGTTGTTCCAGGAAATATTTCAGACTTTGGTGATCAGTATTGATGCAAAAATGATTCCCTAGTAGGTATGGCTGCCACTTCTGTACTGCATGCAAAATAGCCATCATTTCCTTCTCATATGTAGAGGTGGCTAGATTCTTACTGGAAAGGGCTCTGGAAGATGACATTCCCACCGGTTCAGCAAAGACACCTGCATATCTATCCAAAATTTGTTGTAGATCCAAAGGAGTAGTGGAGACCGTTGATGGATGCATCTGAATGGAATGGAGCTGAGTGATGACACCATGTGAATTCTTCTTAAGGATATTTTCCATGCGATGTGAACTGATGATGCTGAAACCCTAGTTTTAAGCCCGTAAATGTGTGTTTTTTTACCAATGAATGAAAATTGCATCAAAAGTTCAGCAAAATCCCATAAGATGGGGCCAAGTGTACATAACCATTGAGCACCCAAAACCACATCACATCCACCTAATTCCAAGGAAAACATGTCGTAGCATAGGTTATAATCTCCCATAGAGATACGCACATTGTGACACTTCCCCTTGCAAGGTAAGGTGCCCCCATTGGAAATCATGACTTCAAAGTTGGAGCAAGGATGGACAAAACAATCATGTTGTTTGGTGATCCGAGGGTCAATGAAGTTATGAGCGCTACTAGAATCAATGAGTATTGTAAGAGGGAGCTTCTTGAAGTAACCCCTGACCCACATTGTTTGTGGGGTGGCGACTCCGACTAAATCATGGAGAGAGATCTTTGGGTGGTTGTCCTGAGACGGAGGGTCAAAAGGCGGCTGCTGAATGTCGACCTGATCATCTATTGTATCCGGAGCTTCTTCACCAATTTCAGAGGCAGGCGGAGAATCCACATCCAAGAGATTGATCTTTTTCTCAACACATCTATTTCCCCGAGTGAATTTATCATCACAATTATAACAAATCCCTTTTTATCTGCGTGCCATCTCTTCTTCAGACAAATGCTTGATTGGATTTGGTCGAGGAGATAGCGTGATGGGAGTTCGTTGGGAAACCATATTTCTGAATGGACCAAAAGTGGTTTTTGAGCATTGTTGGGATGCGATCTTGTCCTCTTCCAACTTATCCAACCATAGGACTTTCTTCATTGTGCTGCCACATAACATGTTAACCTCAGATCAGATTGCATCTTTCAGAACACTGAAAAAACAACTCTGATAGAATTCATATGACTATCCTTTTGTGTGATTGGTTAGTTTCTCAAATTTGGTCTGATACTCTCTCACAGTGCCAATTCGTCGAAGTTTAGTGAGTGCTCCAGTGAAGTAATCAAAAGCACCAAGACCAAATCATTGCAAAAGGAGTTGGAAAAAATCTGTCCAGTTTGGCTCTGCATGATCCTTGATGTACCAACAAAACCATTGAAGGGCTTCATGTTCCAAATAAAATGATGCAAATGGAACTTTGTTGACATCAAAAGTATTATGTAGACTAAAATATTGTTCTACCCGGTATATCCATCTAGTTGGATCATCACCATTGAAGCGAGGAAAATCAAGCTTCGTCCCAAGAAAAGTGTTGGAAGAAGAGAACCCAGTGTCTACAGAAGACTCTGTTTCTCATCTATTGTTCATGGTTGAAGGCTGAAGATGGAGGCCCATAAGTTTTTCATCAAGATCTTAAAGTTTGGTTTTGAGGGCTGCAAGTTCTTCCTCCATGTTTTTTGCTCCTCCGCGGGTGACAACCATAACCATTAATTTTTTTGTTTTTGTTTTAATGGGTAGAAAAACAAAAACAAAAGCTTCTTTAGTAAAGGAAAATTTGGATTTGGGAAAAAAAACTGATGGGTAGTTGGGGTTTGACTAGGTTTTGGACACTTTCTAATGGATAGGGAAGCAGAAAATGGGGATTTCAGAACAAGGGTGAAAGAATGGGAAAATTTGTCTATGAGGGACAAAGAAGAAGAAATAGGAAATGAACACTAAGGCAAAATCTGAAGGCGATTGGGTGAAAATCAAAGATGTTATGGAAAACCCTAAAAATAAAAAGATGTGAGATTTTTGGCTTCGCGAAATGGAATTTGGGATAGGGTCGTTAGGAATGAAATATGAAGAATGGGATTGTTGGGGTGTCTATGAATTTTCAAGAGAAATAGAGTTAAAACAAAGAAAATATGGAGAAAAAACATAATTTTATACTTTTTTTCCAGAATGGATCTGGAACGGCTCGGAATTGATATGCAATAGTTCTGGGCAGATGCAATCTACTATTTATTAGCTGGAAATAAATATGGACCCCAGGTATGCTCGGCTTCCTGACGGTTTAAGGGATTCACTCAACCACCAATGTTGTTTGACGACTTGCGTATTGGGGCAGTACCCCTCATTCCACAGCTCAGGTAAAATTGATAACCACTTTGCCACAAACGACAGCTCTTGGTTTACCTCACGAGTGGGAACTAGTCAATCAGATAGGGGTTGTTTCCCTTTTCGCTAGCAGGTCCTCTCAATGCGCCGGCTACTTCAGGGTTTCTGTGGTACTCCTCACAATGAATTTTAGGGATATGCCCAAGTACTTCCCATAGTTAAGTGGATATGGATTATTCCTGGATCTGAACCTGCAATTGAAAGGAACAAGTGACAAATGCGAAAAAAAATTTGGCACAAATTCCACCCAACGAGTCCAAGAAAGTGCTATGATACCGGATGTGAGGAACCTCCGATAATTAATTAATGAAATACACGGTATAGAAAAAATAACATAACAAATAAGAGATTTATTGATCGCGAGCCACTTCAAGGGGGAAACCTCCTTTGAGAAAGCTTAATACAAATAACTTGTGGATTCCTTCATTGGCCTCAACACGTACTTATATACTAATTCTATGTGTCCAATACTATGGATCAATACCATGGAACATATAATACTATAGGATGACTTACAAAGCATATGCGTCCAATACTATGGATCAAAGTTGGAATTTGACGGGCATTTTCCCATTCTCGAGCATTTTTCCCGTCAAATACATGATTGTTTTTTGAAAATGTTTTCCGAGATGGGTTGATATTGACCTAAACCGTAATTTTGACGTTCTACATATTTTTGAAAACATCATTAATAACTATTTATTTAAGAGGTAAGAACTAAGAGGCAGTAGGAACGCAGTAGGATATTAGACATTGGGCAGTGGGAACGAGGCTGCAACTAATTATTAAAAGTTGGAACTTGGTGTTGGTGTTAGTTAATTTGATTAAATATTCAATAAATGTTGAAGTGCCAAACTAATGAATCTGCTAAGTTGCCAACAATTGGCAAGCCTCGAGCATACCGCTGACAGTGTGCACCGTATTTCCTCTTTTTTGTTGTAGAAGGAAAGGCATCTCGGTTACCCTCGTGAGTCACAATATTGGCCTATGAATCAGGGATGTAGAGCCCCATTACCAAATATGAGGAATTCCAAAAGGACCTCACAAACTCCAAATCCACCCTGTCATTAAATCCCTGAAGTTTTTAAAAGTAAACCAGGCGACCTATCAAAAAATCTTCATGGCCTCCATATTAATCTAGAGGATATATATACCCACTGGTTCATGACAAGAAGCATTGACCTTCAATTGATATGAATCCACAGAAGAAGAAACATAGTGCAGTTGAGTACCTGACAGGTTTGTTGTTCAGAAGCCTTGAAAGGAATTGTAGCGTGCATCCTGCAGGCGCTACCACACTCGTTTATTGTGGAGGGTCGAGAAAAAGAGGGGGAATAGCAGTTTGCGGTTATAGGAACCATTGGTCTGCCACGCCTGGACCTCAATGAATTTACTCTTCATTGTTAAGTTTTTTGTTCTTAATTAATCATGGGACATCACTGACTTTCCATATTTGCATCAAAGTGGATTGCATTGCAACATTTGGACTCTCCCTAAAAAGGTGCACTTCTTCCTCTTTCTAAGGGACTCTGTTTCCTAAGAAGCTCTATCATACTCGCTCTTTTTTTTCAAATTCCAACTAAGCTTTGTCTTCTATTAAAAAAATAACTTCATCAAATTGTAGCATTGTATTTCCAAATTCCTGCTCTCAAGTTCTGGATTCTGGAAGTAGCTTTTGTTCCAAGTAGTTTTAATGTCTTTATCAAGAGCCACTCTACTGTTCCCCTTGCAAGTTGGCATTCATAGGGAAAATGCTCTTGAGTCTCTAGTTGCCTCAATGAGTCTCCAATGCCTACAGAAATAGGGTTGTGTCGGTTCTATCTGTTGACTCCATTATAAAATTTCCGATGATCTGGAGCTAGTCTATCCTATCGGAAAGCATATGTGAAGGGATCCTATGCACATGAAAAATATGGACTCATGGAGCATCGATATGGTAATTATTCTCATATCTTGTTATTCCAATATTGAGAAGACGCCAAATTGGGAAAACAAAACAAGAATTGAACATGAGACTCGGGTGTTGGTGCTTATAACTAATAGGAAAGAGATGTAACAAAACTAACAAAACTACGGGGTTAGTTGAGGTACTTGCGTTTTTTGGGTGGGAACCATCCATTAGCACTAGCAAAACTATCCTTATCTACAAGGTTAGTTTAGGTATCTGGGGTTTTCTAGGCGAGAGCCACCTATTAGCAAAGCTATCCTTAGTTGTATTTGACAATAAGGATTCATTTAAATATTTAAGGAATTCCTTATAAGGCCAATCTATGTAAATGAATCTCATGATCACCCACCCCATACCAGAAAGATGATTGCTTGTGCTCAATTCGATGCTAGAGAATTGGACAAAACTTTCCCTTCCATCTAGCACTGTTGTTTGGTGTTGCTGCTTTAGCCTTTAGCCGCTTAATATTATGCCTTTAGAGTATATAACAGACTTTCTTAAAGGACTCATTTTATTTAGGCATAATAAATCCCCTTGGGAAGCCACGGTGTAATGTGTTCACCAATATTAGGTGATTTGCTCTCCTCAAAAGTTGATTTTTTTGGAGATGTTCTTAAGTAGTTCATGTTTATCCTCTAGAGCCACTTTCTCAGTAGGTCGATGTGACTTGTTCTTAGAGAATTTCATGGTTCTGTCTATGTGGATGTATTGCATCTGATCCAGATAATGTTAACTATTAATAGTACATTGTCACAAATCCTGACATGGCGAACACGCCCCAGATATCTCGAGCTTGAAGTTCACTGGAATCTGGCATAGATTGGGAATTGCAATCATGATCATAGTAAGGTATCCACCATTATTGATTTTTTTACAATTCTATGGTCTTCATTAACTGCAGTATTCTGCTATAAATGTTCATTGAATCGTTGCTAGTTGATGATGGATGGGAGCACTACTACATATGGGGGCGTTTTAAGACAATATTTAAGACATTTTTGGACTAAATTGTCTTAACTTGAGACAAAAATAAACTTGTGTATTGTCTTAAATATTGTCTTTAAGTGAGTGTCTCAAATTATTGTCCTAAAAAATCGTCTCTATAAAGACAATATAAATCACAAGTATTATTGTCTCTCTAGAGACAATTTCATTTGGTCTCTTTAAAGACAATATAAATCACAAGTATTATTGTCTCTCTAGATACATTTTCATTTGGTCTCTTTAAAGCCAATAGATGAGATTAAAGACATATTGTCTCTATAGAGACCATATTTCTTTAATTCCAACTATTGTCTCTTTAAAGATGATTTGAAAAAAATTATTAAGAAAAATAAACAAATTATTAGTCTTAGGTTATGTACTGTGATATACAAGAATTCATGCACTGTGGGTTTTGATAAATGAAAACTTCCATTAACGCATTCTTGAAGAAGGAAGAATACGTAATCTTTTATACATTACAATTGAAAAAATGTTTCGTTTCCATGATAAATAACGAAATACACTTTTACAGTTCAAGGGCAGCTTTGCCTTTCATAACATTGGACATATAAAATCCATAATCCACCGTCAATAAGCATGCACTGGGTTGACGCTGTTATTCCATTATTCAATACTTGCTAAGACAAAAAGATAGATTTTTGGTTTGACATTAATAAATAAACATGGAAATTATCCTAGCTAAGAATGTATTAGAAATAGAAAGATGGCCAGGATGGCTCCCAGATATTCAAGTTCAATAGCAGATCCATTGTGTGTTGATTATATTGCCTTGGTTTCATCCAAGTCACCAGTTTCTAAGGCTTTAGCAGCAGACGCTATGATTTTCACTAGTTGTGCATCCAATCCTCTAATCATGTCTAATGATGTTCCATTTCAATGAATCCAAATGCAAAGCAAATTCGAAAGAATGAGTCACGCGCGAATCCTAAACCCTGTTTTTACATTTCTCCATGGCCCTTGGAGATGCAGATTATCATTCAAAATGGAAAGCATAGAAATTTCACAGTGTAAATTTCTATGCTTGTAGTCGTGAAACAGAAGGTGCAAACTAGAGATGGATTAAAATACCTAAACCTATAGCTTCTGAAACCTTCGTGATCTACATTATTTTGCAGGAATCAACAAACATTCTGCAACCAATAATTCATATCATAAAATTTCTGAATTTACATGGAGACTGTCACGTAATGTATGAAGCTAAATTTTAATAGGAATCTAAGGCACTTACTCCCATGGGACATCACCAACAAACATCCAGTCTTTGTCTTTATCTTCATAGGTAGGTACATATTTTGACCCATTGAGCAGATCCATCAGCTTCTTCTCGTTCATCCCATGGGATCCACACTTTCTTGAAATCATTGGAGCATTTCCGTGAGTAACAATGGATCCAACCAAAATTTTGCAGGCAATGGAATGGAATATAACAGAAAGAATAAAGGGAACTATTAGTAAAGTACTCGTACCCATGGTGATTAAGCAGCTGAATATCTTCTGGAGTGCAGAGGAGAGATCATGGTAACTGCTATACATTTTGAGGACCACCTTTCTGAGATAGGGGGCTCCATCCATGCTCACTTTCACATACAGAGCGTTACCAGAAGACCCATTTTCAGTAGGCATTGAATTAGCAGCCACAATGTTTTTCTTGAATGATCTAATGGGTGTCCAACCCATGACTACTTGCATTGAGAAAGCCTAAGAGCCTTTTTTCCTGGATATAAACCCTAAATACCGGATCTTTTGCTCCATGGATAGAACTAGCATATAAAATTGTGTAATACAACCATTATACTTTTATAATGTGGATTTCCTAGGCCTCTGCTCATATGTAGAGACCAAAAAATATAAACTCATCAAATCAAAAGCTTATAATTGAGGGAGTGCAAAGTAAATATAGTCTCCAACTCATAAAAAAAATCTTCATCAATAATCTGATCTATGTGTTCACGCAGACATGCCTTCTTAAATCAATCTTTACTGGAAGCCATTAACACATCATTTTGCTATTATTCCTCAACTTCTTCATAAAGCTAGAGGAACAATACAAATATTGTATGACAGGAGGTGTTTTAAAACTTGACTTTGCCTGAAATCAAGATCAGAGATGCCGAAATCTAGCAAAGTACGTAGGATAATGGTGCAAGCACGGAGAGCTCTTTTCAGTCTATCCAAGGTAATGTGTCTTGTTCTTCTTTTCCAAATTTTCGGGTGTTGACATGGGATTTAGTACTGTTGCTTGAGAAAATCATAAATTCTAAACAAATGTAGCAGCAGCTTCTGTCAATTTCAAATCCATGGAATCACCATGTGAACGTAGAAATTATGCCTTGAAATAATACATCAATATCACACAATCAATCTCGGGATCAGAAAAACATGAATATATTTCCCACCAAGTAAATTTAGCAGTACTTACTTGGAAGCAGCAAGAGCCATGGCAGCAGGAGGAGCCATGGTGGTATCAGGTGTAGTTTTCGTTTGTGTAGCTTTTGTTGATGTATATGTAACTTCGAAATGTATTTCATCTATGTATTTCATATATATTTATTGTACCGTTATTAGAGATGTGTTATTCCTCTATAAGGAAGTGTCGTCATGTGGATTGACAAGTGTCGCAAGTGTGTGTACTTGCCGATGGGTTATTAGACCACCATGTGGGGTTGGCCCTGAAATATATATATTATAATGTGGATGTATCTATCTAGACAAGTCGGCCCCATAAGGTCACTGGGAAAACAGATTAGTATAAATAGAGATCAGGTGATCTCTATTTAGATCATTTGGAAAAGTACATCTCTCTCACTCAGAAAATGGCGCACTAGTGAGGAGGAGGATCATCTGCTACTACTGACTATCTCAGTGTATTTTGGTTGTACTTTGGTTGAGCCATTGCTCTCTCTATCTCTGAGGAAGTTGTGGGGTTTTTCACCTTAGGGTTTTCCCCACGGAAACTCTGTGTCTCTTATCTCTCATGCTTTTGATTCTTATGATGCTTGTCATGCTTATTGTGATTGTCATGCATTGATATCCTGTATATTTTATTCTCTCAGTAAAGATCCTAGATTATTGTGAATTAATGCTCAAAATTTAACATGGTATCAGAGCTAACCTGAGAAGAAGAAATTTTGCAGTGACGAAAACTTGAGTTTCGTGTTTATTGGGTTTCTCTCCATAGATTTTGGAAAAACAGTATAGTAGATTGACTCTACTCATCAAGGCGCATCTATCTGTCCAATCAGAATTCAATTCCGAGCATTTTCAGATTTGGCCCTAACAATTAGGGTTTCCAAAAAAATAGGAATTTCTGGAATCTGAAGACATAGATGGAAGATCCTTGCAAAAATCGAAGTTTAGAGCTTTCAATCGAGATTTTTGGCGGGGTAGATCTCCGGGAAACTCAAACCCTAATTGAGGGCTCTCCCCAGTGAACCCGAGAGGACAAAAAGTCAAATCTAAAGGGTAAAACTTTGCTGATCTCAAATTCTGAATGCACCAGGATGATCATCTCATCAAAGCGCATCTTTCTATCCTTTCATAAATTTGAAATTCACATTTTGAATTTTTAGGGTTTTTCGATAAACCCTAATCCGGGACCAGATCTAGTTTTCAGCATTTCAAGTGGTAAGACCTAAATCTTTTCTATTTACATTTGAAGTACTCTTTAAAGCTTGAGGATAAGCTTGAAGGGGCTGATAACTTCCGAGCCTGGGAGTATAGGATTGGGTTAATCCTAGAAGAGAATGAGTTGGAATCATATATAAAAGAAGACATCCCTATCCCAGAGGATGAAGAGGCCAAGGTATTGCATAAGAAGAACTTGGTCAAGGAAAAGAGAATCATTGCTGATTCTATCAAAGACCATCTCATACCCCATGTGTCTTCTCTAAAGACACCCAAGGAGATGTTTTACTATTTGACCAAGCTATTTGAAGGGAAGAACATAAATCGGAAGATGACCCTGCGGAACCAATTGAAAGGAGTAAAGTTTCAGAATGGAGAAACCATTCAATCTTATTTTTCAAGGGTCTCCCAGATCAAGGAACAACTAGAAGCAGTGGATGAAATGGTGGAGAATGGTGAAGTGGTGATGACCACTCTAAATGGCCTACCCAGGTCATGGGATTCCTTTATTCAAGGAATTTGTGCAAGGAAGAAGTTGATCTCCTTCAATACATTGCGGGAAGGATGCTATCAAGAAGAAGCTCGACTTATAACTCGTGAGGAAAAGATGGGAGGTGAAGATCAAGCTCTTGCAGCTCACACCAAAAGAAGCAAGCCCAAGAAGGAGCACTCTCGCCACAAGAGATCCTATCAAAAGAATAAGAAGGATCTAAGATGCTTCACATGCAATGAGAAGGGTCACTTTGCTTCAGATTGTCCCAAGAACAAAAGGGATAATAACAACAACTCCAGCAAGAAGAAGAAGGGCAGCAAAAGAAAGTTTCATGCTCATGCTTCCGAGGATGATAAACCTCCAAAGAAGAAGGCTAGGGAATAAAGTGATGATACTGATGTTGACTCATCAAGTGAAGAAGAGTATGTTCTAATCTCTGGTCTCACAGGTACTATATCCCATGGTTTCAATGATTGGTTGATTGATAGTGGAGCTTCCAAACACATGACTGGGTTTAAGGAATCTTTTCTGAATCTATCTGAACATGAATCACCCCATAAGGTGAAACTTGGGGATGATTATCAATACCCAATCAAAGGAAGTGGTGAAGCCTCCTACAACCTAGATTCTGGAAAAACTTTGAAGATGAAAGAAGTCCTTTATGTACCTGGGCTCAAGAAGAACTTACTCTCCATCTCTGCATTGGATGAAAAAGGTATGAGGGTTTCATTTGTGGATGGCCAAGTCCTAATGTGGCCAAAGGGTAAAATAATCAATGATGCAGTAGTGATTGGAGAGCAAGAGGGAGGTTTCTATAAATTGAAGGGTCAACCTAAACATGCCATGATCCATGAATCCATGGAGCCAAGTGAACTTTGGCATAGAAGACTTGCTCATATGCACTATAGGGCACTTCCAATTGCAAGCAAGGTTGTAGAAGGTCTTCTTGAAATCAAGACCAAACATGAAGGTGTTTGCATAGGATGTGCAAAAGGTAAGAACATTAAGAAGGCTTTCCCAAGCAGTGAAAGTAAGGCAAAAGATATCCTGGAAATCATCCACTCAGATGTATGTGGTCCTATGTCATCCAGTTCTCTAAGTGGGTATGTTTAGTATGTCTCATTTATTGATGACTTCTCCAGGAAGACTTGGGTATACTTCTTGAAGAATAAAGATGAGGTGCTTGATAAGTTCAAGGAGTTCAAAACCTTGATGGAGAATCAAACTTACAAGAAGATTAAAACATTCAGATCCGACAATGGTGGAGAATTCACCTCAGGTGACTTCAAGAAGCTTTGTAGTGATTCAGGGATTAAGAGGGAGTTGACTGCTCCTTATAATCCTCAAAAAAATGGAGTTGCAGAAAGGAAGAACAGAACTATCATGGAAGCAGCAAGGGCAATGCTGCATGACCAGGATCTACCTATGCATCTATGGGAAGAAGCAGCTAGAACAACTGTATATGTGCAGAACAGAACACCACACAAGATATTGGACAACAAGACACCAGAAGAGGTCTTTTTTGGTAAGAAACCTGAATTCATCCATCTCAGAATATTTGGTTGTCCAGTATACACTCATGTCCCAAAGGAAAAGAGGACTAAACTAGATCCTTCAATTAAGAAGGGTATCTTTTTGGGTTATAGTGAAAGCTCGAAGGCTTACAGAATATACTTTCCAGGGTTCAAGAAGATTGATGTCAGCGGGGATGTAACATTTGATGAAAACTTAGCATTCATCAAATCAAGGAAGGCACCTATCAAATTTTATGAAGAACCTAAGGAAACTAGATTTCAAGACACTACCATGACTGAAGCAGTTCCAAAAGTTGTTCATGAGTTTGAAGATCCACAAGAACTTGTAAATCCACCCCATGAGGATAACTCTTACAAGAGGAAACCTGCATGGGCTAGAGAGCTCATTCAAGATGCAGAAATATTTGGCATTCTAGAAGAAGAACACAGAGCAAAGAAGAGAACCAGATCACATACCAGCTATGTTGCTTTACTCTGTGACATTATGAACAAAGAGCCTTCCAGTTATGAAGAAGCAGTGGAAAAGAAAGAATGGAAGGATGCCATGGTTGAGGAATACCAATCAATAATGAAGAATGATGTTTGGGATGTTGTCCCAAGACCTAAAGAGAAGTCTGTTGTGACTTCTAAATGGATCTTCAAAATCAAGCATGCTGTAGATGGCAGTGCAGAGAAATACAAGGCAAGATTCGTAGCTCGTGGATTCTCTCAGAAAGAGGGAATAGATTATGAAGAAACTTTTGCACCTGTATCCAGGTATACTTCCATCAGAACAGTACTTGCCCTGGCTGCAGCAATGAAATGGAAAATACACTAGATGGATGTCAAAACTACTTTCTTGAATGGTGTAGTTGAAGAGGAAGTATATGTGGAGCAGCCACTCAGTTTTGAAATACATGACAGGGAGTCATATGTTTGCAGATTGAAGAAAGCCTTGTATGGCTTGAAACAAGCTCCCAGAACTTGGTATGGTAGGATGGACAGTTTCCTATCTAGTTTGGGCTTTACCAAGAGTAAAGCGGATTCTAACCTTTACTACAAGGTTGAGGAAGGGAATCCTGTGATTCTACTCCTGTATGTCGATGACTTATTTGTAATAGGAGATGACAAATTGATTGCAGATACTAAGAGGAAGCTTGCTGCTGAATTCGATATGAAAGATTTGGGAATGATACAATTTCCTAGATATGGAGGTGTGGCAGAGTGCAGGTGGGATCTTCCTTGGTCAAGGGAAGTACATAGTAGATATCCTGAAGAGATTTGGGATGATGGATTGCAAGTCCATGGCCACACTTATGGCATCGAATCTGAAGCTTCTATGTGATGCTTCATCTGAGTCGGTTGATGTCTCTATGTATCGTCAGATGATTGGGTCCTTGATGTACCCAACGAACACGAGATCAGACATTTGCTTTGCTGTGAACACATTGAGTCAGTTCCTGACAGATCCTAGGAGCGTTCACCTGGTTGCTGTAAAGTATGTTCTGAGGTACCTGAAGGGTACAGTGGATTATGGGCTCAAGTATGAAGCAAATCAAAAGTTTAACCTGCAGGGTTATGTTGATTCAGATTGGGCTGGCAGTGCTGCAGATAGGAAGAGCACATCTGGATGTTGCTTCAGTATGGGATCAGGTGTGATCTCTTGGTTTAGTAGGAAGCATTCCTACGTAGCACTGAGTACAGTTGAGGTAGAGTATGTTGCAGCCTATTCAGCTAGTTGTGAGGTAGTATGGCTACAGAAGCTACTGTCTGAGTTATTTGATTTCCCGTTGGATGCTACTGGTATCTTTTGCGATAACCAGAGTTGTGTGAAGCTGTTCGAGAACCCAGTGTTTCATGACAGGTCGAAACACATAGAGATCAAATATCACTATATCAGGGATATGGTGTAGAGAGGAGCTATGAAGCTCCTGTATGTTGTGACGGATGAGCAGATTGCAGATGTGCTGACGAAGCCACTAGCCAGGGTGAAGTTTGAGTACTTCAGAGAGAGGATTGGCGTTCTTCAGATCGAGGACACTTCAAGGAAGAAGTGATGGACACATTTGTTGAAGCCATTCCAAGCATGTTGGAAGGAGGATCCTTCACATGGTTGTGGATGTAAGCACTGGATGATGAGCATCAAGATGATGTTCTATTTTCTGCTGTGTATGATTAGTTGGATCATTTTTATATGTATGTATGCATCATGTTGGATGTTGGATATGATCAGTTGGATCATTTATATGTATATGTATGTACGCATCATGTTGGATGCTGGATATGATTAGTTAGATCATTTATATGTATATACGCATCATGTTGGATGCTGGATATGATCAGTAGGATCTTTTGTATGTATTTTGTATGCACCATGTTGGATGCTTGGACCATGTATCTGTATATGTATCAGGTGGATACATTGTATGATTAGGTGGATCATGTATGGTGATATGTATCATGTATTTGTATTTGTATCATGTGGATACATTGTATGATCAGGTGGATCATGTATGATGATATGTATCAGGTAGATACTTGGTATGCATCAGGTAGATGCATTATATGATCAGGATGATCGTGGATGACAAGCTTCAGGATGTTGCTCCAGATGACATGCAGCATGATGTTGCAATGATGATGATCAGGATGATCATGTGTACATCAGGATGATGTATGGTGAGTATCAGGTTGATACTCTATGGCCGTGGATCAGGTTGTGCAGATGAGCATATAATTTGGCCCTGGGATATTTGCAGATAGTCTTTCGAGGTTTTGCCTATGGCATGTAATTCGTGCCCTGGGATATATGGCAAATGCTCTTTCGAGGTTTTGCTCTGGGAGGACATATAATTTGGCCCTGGGAGATCTACAGATAGTCTTTCGAGGTTTTTCCTATGGCATGTAATTCGTGCCCTGGGATATTTGGCAGATGCTCTTTCGAGGTTTTGTCCCATGGCATATAATCTGTCCCTGGGATATCCGATAGGTTGGGATGTGTGCCCGTAATAAGTCTTGGGATGCTCTTGCGAGGTTTTTCCATGACCACATATAATCTGTCCCTGGGAGATCCTATAGGTAGAGCTGCGTGCTCGTAACATCGTGGGATGCTCTTGCGAGGTTTTGTGGTGAGGTCACATATAATATAGCCCTGGGAGATCCTATAGGTAGAGTCCTGTGCTCGTAATAGCCTGGGATGCTCTTTCGAGGTTTTGTGACGCACGTAATAAGTCCTGAGGATTCCACAGTATGGCCAGTGATGACGAAGACCTGCAGGTAGTGGGCCTACATCCAGTATGAAAAAGGGCTGGCTCTATAGAACTTCCTATGACGAGTAGAGTCAGAGATTGGTTGAGATAGCAGCAACAGTGATGATGACGATGACGATGCATCGATGATGATGATCTCGAGAAGAAGACTTGTCTAGCAGATTTGTGTCGATAAATACCTTCCTAGTTAAGAGGGAGTGTTGATGTATATGTAACTTCGGAATGTATTTCATCTATGTATTTCATATATATTTGTTGTACCCTTATTAGAGATGTGTTATTCCTCTATAAGGAAGTGTCGTCATGTGGATTGACAAGTGTAGCAAGTGTGTGTACTTGCCGATGGGTTATTAGATCACCATGTGGGGTCGGCCCTGAAATATATATATTATAATGTGGATGTATCTAGCTAGACAAGTCGTCCCCATAAGGTCACTGGGAAAACAGATTAGTATAAATAGAGATCAGGTGATCTCTATTTAGATCATTCGGAAAAGTACATCTCTCTCACTCAGAAAGTGGCGCACTAGTGAGGAGGAGGATCATCTGCTACTAGGAGACTATCTCAGTGTATTTTGGTTGTACTTTGGTTGATCCATTACTCTCTCTATCTCTGAGGAAGTTGTGGGGTTTTTCAGCTTAGGGTTTTCCCCAAGGAAACTCTGTGCCTCTTGTCTCTCATGCTTTTGATTCTTGTGATGCTTGTCATGCTTATTGTGATTGTCATGCATTGATATACTGTATATGTTATTCTCTCAGTAAAGATCCTAGAGTATTGTGAATTAATGCTCAAAATTTAATAGCTTTAGCATACAGATCAGAACTATTGGAAGAGCCTTCTTCAGTAGCCTTTGAAATACAGAGCAAAGTGTTTCTCCTAAAAGATCTTACAAGTGGCCAACCAATAACTCACGCCTCGTAAACAAAATAATACCTATAATTATCCAGTTGTTTCATACAAAGATACATCCATATGATGTATATCAACTTTGAACTGAATCAATGATTGTGGTACTTACTTGGGAGGAGGCATTTTTGAGTCATTACAAGAGTTTCCTACTTGTTTTTCCTCGGTAGACACAGAGACTCTGGTGGGATCGTTCTGGATACCTGCCTTCTAGGAGAGTGGGAAAAATGAGTGATGCATCATTTTTTGAGCTAACATCCCCATGTATACCATTGAGGGTTCAGTATACCATTGAGGAACCACTTCGGGGTATGCCAGTAGCTTGCAGACTTTACTCATTTCCTTACTGAAGCAACACAAGACCATGTTAACCCATCTTTTAAGTTTTCAAGGATGTAATTTGGAGCCGACGTCTCCACGGGGCCTGTTAACAATAATTTTAGATTCTCGCACTGTTCTCTCTTCATTTCCAAAGAAAGAATGAATGTATCACCAAAAACACAGCGAAGAGCTCTATAATCCTATCTGTACTCGTCGCTTCTTCTTAAAACATTTGACTGCTTCATTAACAACAGTCTTCCCATAGCCTGATTTAAAGCACATGCAACATAACTATCCCTCCAAGGGTTTTCTACATTTACTTTGGCAATTGTAGAGCCAAAAAAATTCCTTATATATAGAGAGAGATGTGTCTATTCACTATTCTCATCATTTTCCCAACTATTTATGGCAACAGCTTCCATTTTTCTTAAAACCCCAGATAGAAGGATGATACTGTCATTGGAACATTTTTCAAACATCCACTCACATCCTACATTTGGCCGCACATGAAAATTCTTCAACTCGAACAAGGAAATCCCTCTGATGGATATTTATACTCCTTCATGACCTGTTGGGGAATTGTAAATATTGAGATTGTAGTCATGTATACAAGTAATGGACTCCTCAATAACATGCGGTCTCGTCGGAAGCCTCCCTTCATACATTCCAAGCAAAATCTGAACTCTTCAACGTAGCATTCAACTCGGTGACATATCCAGGCATTAACATCCATCAATCTAACATCGACGCCCGAACTGACTGACTTCAATCCCTCATAATAAGCTCTAACGTCTGCATAGTGAGGACTTCCAGAGTGACCTATACTTTGCATTTACTTGAGAATGATATTCACCAACCATATCCTAGTAGTTTTTATTTCTATCATTTCCTATGAATTTGTTGGGTTTAGTAATGAATTCACCAATCTATCCAAGTGAGAAGATAACTTCTCAGCCATTGTGCTTTTCTATAGAGTCTGCATTGCATGCTACAGTCATTCTTATACCCATCAGCAGCCAGGGTACGGGATTAGCACCATTCACAAGTGTAAACATGCGTCTATCCAGTTCCATGTTGTTCTCATAGAACCGCTTTGCATCACTATCACAAAAAAAGGGCGAGCCAAACCCAATAGAAATATGGCGTTTTGCTTCTTTATGGGTTTTCAGCATGTAGCATGCAAGAAACAAATGTGCCAATGCTCCAGCCAAGCAATGACTTGAAAATATGATCATGTATGCTTTAAAACTATCAAAGTAAGATACACTGGGAAGATTTGTGATTATTCTTTGGAAAATCTCATTGTGAAACAAACCTCACACAATTTGCATAGGATGCTACAAGCACCTCGCCAAGAGGAACCACATTAGCCTAAAACAATATAGGTTTGGGAGTAGTAATATTTCAAATGTAGCAAATCATTGAGGCTTGCTGGAATAATTTTGAGTACAGAAAGTAACATTGACTTGAAATGAGCATTACCATATAATGGCTAAAACAAAACAAACTATAATTTGAAGAAATGAAAAGTGAACTTGGGGATTCCCTTGAATGCCTGAAAAACATATGTAGATTCTAAGTGAACTAGCCATATTTGAAGCTAGAAATACTTTGCAAATCCAAATAGAATGAAGCATAAGCTATTCTAGAACTGGGCAGAATGGGAAAATATTTAGAACAATAGCAATACATAATATAAAGAAACATAACTATTCATTGAACACGTATGATGATATATAAATTAGGTTTATAATAGCAACGAACTGAATAGAGACACAAGAAGAAAATATGTGTTTTGGTTCGATCCAAGGAGCACACTTGTATTTGTTGAAAATACAGTCATGTCATTGAAAATGTAAGTAATCATCTCATCCTCGATCCAAGGCAGCACAGTTATATTTGTTGAAGAAACATGACTATTCATAATTGAACAAGTATGATGATATATAAAATAGGTTTATAATAGCAATAAAAACTAAACAAAGTTACAATAAGCAAGAAAATATCTCTTTTGTTCATTTGTTTATGTCCATCATCTTCCTTTGTGTCCTCTTTCTACGAGGCACAATTCTAACTGTGGGTGTGGATTGTTCATCACATTGAACAACCTCCTGAATATTATTCTTGTCTCCTATTTGTTGGAATTCAAGGATGGTTTCCTGTTGAGGTTCGAGAATGACAATCGAGCCATTGTGTGCAAGAAACGATTCATCATGTGCCTCTAGCTCCTCCTTATGATCACTACCAGATGCTTCACCTGATGAGTTTGATTGCTGGGATTCCTATACACAACAGAATTTAAATTATTAAAATAACATAATACCTCCAATTAAATTATTGCTGAAGTCATAAAATATTATAAAGAACTTACCTCAGATTCATGACTGGTGATTAATTTCTCCCCTCGATCTAGCATATGTTGTCGAAGGCCTTGGGAACCATGTAGTAAAGCATATTTTAGGTCCTCCTCTGAAGCTTCCTTTCGAAATTGGTGAACCTACATAAACAAAGATAACCAAATTTATAAGGTATAATGACTCATAAGATAAAATTAACTCACGTCTTTGTCATGATTTTTTTTCTAAAATAAAAAAAAATATAGTAGATGAAAATATTCACTTACCAAGCCACCACGAATGCTATTGTAACCACCAGATCCTAATTTATGGGATCCAATACTTGACAACCTAGCTTGGGTTGCTTTTTTTGTATCTCAAAGGCGTCTTTTAGCTCCTCCTCGTGAGGATAGCCTATAGTTTGGATTATTTTGGGTCTTCCTCTTAAACTTGGCATATTTCATAAGTTCATCCCATGTCACTTGGTTTGTGATCCAAGCTAGACATGGATATCTCAAGTCTTTTGCCAGCTTTGACCTTAAATTGTCTCGTTTAGAGTGAATGTATTTCTGTGCAATATCCAGAATAATTTCCTTATTAAAATATGGATTTCCAAATGCTATTACGACATATTTAAAGAGTTCTTATTTCTTAGCATTGGCTTGCTTCCTCCAATCCATTTGGATGGTATTTCCAAATAATTGTTCTGCATGACGAAAAATAAAGTGAAAATTTCAACCCCATTTCATCCTTCAAGACATTTCCTTCTGAGGTGAGCAAAATTATAACTTCTTGCATTCCTTTTGTAGTCACTGAGAAGATTATTGTAGTCTTAGGCGTTGAGGTAGACTCCCCTATAGGCACATCAATCACTTTGTCATATATATCATGTATTTTCAATGAGATTGTGAAATTGTTAGAAACCCAACCAAAATCTGAAACTATTTTCAACTCTAAGATAATTATCATAAACACCAAATGCGAAGCTAAAAAAATGAATAAAACTTAGAACTTAAAAATATTTTGAATTGCAGTAATACTAAAAACTCCAAAACTATGAAAACTCAAATCTATAACGCTGAAGAAAAATATAAAAAGGACAAGAATAATACTAGAATATCTCTAGATACTATAAAAGGATACTATAAGTGGGCCTAGCAGCCCTTATTGTTTGGTCAAAAGCACTCCTGTTGACCATAATTTGTTGAGTATAGTTGTGGATAGTAATCTCCTTTTGTGGCAATAATTTGAGAACACATTATGGCATCATCATTTGTAGCAGTTTTATGTGAAAATTTTAAAGTAGAATTGCCCATAACTGAATACAAAAATCTCATATTCCTTGACTAAGTTCATCTTGATTTGGGGGTAGCATTACCTAATTTTGATGAGCTAATGTGGAGATAGTAAGGATTTCCATATGAATTAATTGGATGGCTGATATTTGTGCATGTCAAGGGCTATTGCATAAAGTAGTTAAAGGTTGTATTTAAATGATCAATTTGGTTACTGAGGATTGTAGTGGCCACGGTAAGAAGGTCTTTGAGCAACTTGATGATCATACTATCAGTAGTCAAAAATATGATTTAGGTTCAGATTTGTTGTAAACAAGAGCTGGTGTAAACATATGACTAGGAAATTTACATTTAATGTCTCCAAAGAATCCTTGAAGAGCTGATTTAAAGGACTCTAGAATGATGCACAATATACAACTGTAAGTTTTAGTGCTGAAGATTATTATGATATATTGTTGAATAAGAATAAAGATGAAGGGTTGGAACATATTTGGGATAAATTCCAAGGATGGATGGAAGTTCAAGTTAGAGACTGTGGAATAAGAACACATGATGTATGATGATATGAAACTTGATTGATGTATCATGCAAAGCATTTTGAAGAATGTGTGAAGAATTTCGATGTATCATAAGAATAAGAACATGAAATGTCATGATGCCAAGTTCTATAAACAAACCTTCTTGAAGCAATGCAATGTTAAAATATTGAAGAGCATTTGAAACTCTTGGAAGCAGCAATGAAGCATCAAAATAAATCAAGAGATCACAACAATGCCTATAATGCTCAACAAAATTATGAACTAGACAAGAATAAATGTGATCACTAAATGTTTGTTCTAGATGGGAAACCCTGGAGGAAAGTGGAGGCGAGGGACGTAAATGTGAACTGGGTCCCATGTGGTTGGTCAATGTACCACTTAGTTGCAGCGCCAGTGAAGGTTCTTTGTAATAACTGTAAGTGGATAGAGTAATCCGCAATGGAGTTAGAGAAAAACCAAAGGTGGAAGGACATGATGTGGTTTTTGGGGGTCCTCCCCTCCCTTCCAAACATCACATCACATCATACATTCATTTGTATCTCTTCTTTGGAGTGTTGTCTTAGTTATGTGCTAGGGTTCATGAAGAAACCCTAGTGGAGCATATAAAGAGGAGGTGGGCCATTACTCTCTCTTAAGATTCTTCTTTGTACATTTGATCTATCTCTCTTGGGTGCTTGGGTTCTTGGTCTCTTGGAGCATCTTGGATTCTAGGGTTAGTGTTTCATCCCTTGGAGGATACATATTCAAGCTTGGAAACCCTTGGATGTATTTGGGGATGAAGAAGGAGGATTTTTTCACCTTGGATATGAAAACCCTTGGAGGGGTTTTTTCACTTGGAGGAGCTAGAGTTTGTTGACCAACCCTAGATAGGTCATCTTGGGTAGTTGGATTTTGTCTTAGCCTTGAGGGGAGGCTATGGTATATATCCACTCCATTCATTCAGCACACACACACACACACACACACACACACACACACACATATATATATATTTCTAGTTTTCCACATATTGTGTATATTGCATATTTGATTTTAGAAGTTTATCTTCTTTGGATGGTTATTTTCAACTCTTAATTGTCTTGTTGATTTGATTCACTCAAGAGAAAATTTTTTCAGGGGCTCAACACTAAGATTGAAGACAATAGAACAACCACCTATTGTTGTTGTGTTTGTTGTTATATATACTATATAAGAAGTGTTTTTAGAACTAGTTTACACATGTGAAGCTTGTTAGGTTAAGCTTGACTTAGTAAAAAAGTCAAATATGGGTTTACCATTGGTGGTTTACAAACCCATGGTTTTGGGTGTCCCACAGTATTTTACCATGGTATTGCATGTGATGAGGCCTACTTAAGGGCTTCAGGAACTCCATTATAAAGTACCTAAATTCGATAGTGTTGACCTGTGAGTGGCTGGTGATGGCTAGATTGGCCATGCCTTGGTTGGAGTGGTCAAGCGTAATAGATCTATTTTTGGTGGTTTTCCTGGTTTTAAGTTTCCACAGTAAAAATCTTCTTCTTCATTGTGCGTGCTTGCTTATTATATGTATTTTTGCACTTTATTTCTTAACAAATGGCCTTGTATGCAGAGCACCTCCTAGAGCTAAAAGAGGATCTCAAATTACACCCCCCTTACATGCATCCTTCAACATTGGATGCATGGGCTCAAGATCCCCCTAGGTCAGCTTAGAGTCAACTCACTTCTGATTTGGGTGGAAGTTGAGCGCTAGATACCTCAAGAGGACAGATTATGCAAAATATAGCATAGATAGGAAACAAATAATGGACACTTTATATTGAAATTTCCCCCCTACTATGAGATACATGGGTAGTTCCATTGCTTGTTCAAAGAGCATCATAACTCTCTCTCTACCTTTTTTTGATATCCAGACAAACAGTGCCTAGCATTGTACTTGGGAGAGACACTTAGATTCAGGATTAACATCCTTTGGCTTCCCACCTGAACAAACACTACTTCGAAAATCACATCGTTCTTCTCGATGCTTCCAATGAATAAGGGAACCAAGAGGCAAGCAGAGTGCATCACCATTCCAATGCCCAAATGTGCAACACGAGGAGTTGATACAACCCCTAACTGTGAGACCCATGAGAGGTTGTCATATGGGGCCTTGAGACAATTCACACTTGACCAATAGGAAATAAATTCACACCTAGCCAACAAGAAACCTCCCTCCTCTAGATTCAGATAGTGGGTCACCTCTTATAGGTAAAGAGACATCCCCCAAACTGGATGCAAATCCTCCAACCAGATTTCTATACATAGATTATTTCCTTTGGAATTGATGGTAAGAGAGCTTCATACTCATCTTTAGATGCAGATCCAACTCCTTGAGCCAAATTTCTATGCATAGATTCTTTACTTCAACCTCGGATCATAGGAGAGCTTCGCAGTCAACTTCAAAGGAGGACCCCTGTCTTCCTGGTCTGAAGGTAGGCACTTAGAGCACTAAGGCTCTCTTTCCCTCAACTCCAAAGCAATGTATTTTCCTTTTAGCAATGTATTAGTTGCACCAAAATCTTAGAGACCTACTTTGTTTCTTTGTTTCTTTCTTTTATAGGAGAGGCTTTTGCACTCCCACTTTTGTATTGTTGCATATGAATTATAACAGTCTCGTTGACCTATTTTTTGGTCATTTGTTGGAATACACTTATCTTATCTTATATATCTTACCCTCACATAGTGATATTAGATTATTCTCAACATGGAAGCAAGCGAAATTATTGGAATCCCTTATTGATCTTTGTCACATATGTTAGTAATTTCTTCCTCATCTTTTCCTATTTACTTTGGCTCATTTCCATCCACCTCCAACCATTCTGTAACATACCCAAAATATTAGAGTTAATAAAACATGCTTTCTACCCTGAATATTATTTAATTAATGCAAGGTACGATACCTAATACATTATACATAATGTATTGGCATGGGTTCAAATTTACTAAAAACTTAAATTATATTTGAGGGTTCATGAGGCCCTCTTTAAAAGTAAAGTAAGCACATAGCATTGTAGTTCTTCCTGCATATAATACATACCTTCATTTATTGTAACATACCCATACTCAAAGTTAGTATTTAGTATTCATTTAATTTCAAAAGAGATTTGCATAAGGGTATAAAGTCTCCTAGAATGTTTTATTGGTGATATAGTCCAAAAGCCTCCACCGTACTTCCAGAAATTATTAGTTAAACATAGTCGATATGCATACACATTTAATCTAATCTTTCCTACAACCACTTTATGACTATATAAGTCATCAATTCACTTGCATATTAACTTATATTCATAATAATGCCATCTACACTTTATCTTAACCCATGGTAGATTACTTCAAACATACATATTCTATATAAGTCAAATTTGTTTCCCAATAACAAGATACCAACAATAAAATACATTAGGTATACAATAGGAAGAGATATCTTACTTGAGACCATTACCTATGTAATAGAAAACAATTCATCTTTTTACTGGCTTCACAATAGCTTCACAATAGTAACTGCATCCGGTGACTTATAAACATTTAATGCAAGATAATTCATTCATCATACAAAACACATATCTTGACTTTTCATAAAATATATTTCCATAAAATAATTTGAATACACATATATCTAATCTAAAACAATGACCACCATAAACATACATGAGAGACCATAAAAAACACACATAGGAGGCCACATATACACGTGGTTCACCAAGCATATGGGCTACGTCCACCAAGAAGGTTATACCTTATATTATTGTCAAGAGTGAGTTACAATTCCGTAGCACGGTTGTCACAGTAATTTCATTCTACCTTTCTTCAGCCACTATCATTCCAAGTCTATCAAGAACAATGATAGTCAAATCTACTGGCTAGATTACACAATAAACTCAACTCTAAAACAAGGTCATAAGTCAGGATTGAATGGCCCACTTATAAAGGGGGTAAGCAACAATAACCACACTACATAAAACTTAACAACATGCACGCCCACTATAAACATATAGATATTCTATAACATCACACCCTACTGCCTCCCACACACGGATTTCATTCTTATCATATATATAGAGAGAGATTGCACATATAAAAAATGACGGCTACTGTAAGGTTCAAGAACAACATCTAAAGCTATGCACCAAAAGTTAGCATGGTTGAAACACAAAAAAACTAGCGCAAATCCAGAAATACTTAGCAGTTGTCCATTACATGGTAATGAAGAATCTTGGAATCTGCTACGCCGTCCACCCAAAACATTTATCAAAATGAAAATTGAGGTAACCTATACTACACAGCAAATACCTGCATCGGCTACCATTACTAAACCTAAAGGTCAAAGGCAGGGATCGAACAGACAGCAATACAACGATCATCACTGTTCCAAAGAGTAATGCACTAAAACAAAACAGGGGTAGTGATCAGCGATAGTACGATCGCTCTCTTCAGGGTGTAAAAAAAAAAAATCAATATCCTAAAACGTTAGATTTTGATACAGAGATTGACTGATCCCGTCTCCTACTCGGTGTTACTCCAAGAACTATACAATATTTCATATATCGCGAGGATAGACAAAATGCCACTCGGTCTACATATAGAGAATGCGAGGGTAACAAGATAAACACATTAATTGAAGGTCAACTCAGGGCTAAAATATAACCAGGATTTTACCTGATGAAAGCATCAAGCCGCAAATGGGTAACAAGAAAATATTGCTTTGTTTACATACAGAAACAAAATAAGTCGAAGGTTAGCATTGAGCTAAAAATAAAGGATAACCTGGACTTTTCCCAAGTAAAAGCATCAGACCACAAATACCCATATATTTAAAAAGGGGATCGACATTACCTCTTGACGCCGAGATCCCTTTCAATGATCCTTATCACCAAGAAAACTTATTTAGACTGAGAAGATCAATGGAATCTAGGTTCCCCATCACTCTCCTTCTCTATCAATCATTGAGATCATCTAGAATGCTTGGGAATATATCACCCTCATAATGCGGTTTAATTGAAACTTAAAATAGAGGTCAAGTTATTGTTGTAACAGTAACACAACGATCAACATTTAGCACAGTGAATCTTTGCTCTTACGGTGGGTTCACACCTTAACATCGGATTATCCTCTGGGCTAGTTCATCCATTGCATAGATCCCCATTACCGAGATCATAAATGCAGAGATCTGCTATGTCCTCTACTATTGCAGAGATCAAACACAAAGATCCAAAACGCAAGCTGCAAATGTAGAGATACAAAGATTCAATTCGCATACTCTTATTGCAGAGATCGCCTTTCCCCAACTCTTACCGGGATTAAAAAATCTTCCTTGCCCATAACAATTCCCGAGTGAACAATCTCCCCCCTTCATCCCTGGTGTGCTTGCTATAAAAAGAAACTTAAGGATCTACCTTGGAGAATCCGTCAAGAACCCTCTGCCACCTGGAGATCGAAACATGCCAAATGGTACGTCCCGACTTTCTCCCTTTGAGTAAGGTCGACACAATCCCTTAACAACTTGATAGGTTGGTTGGCTGTAGTTACCAACGATCTCAACCTTTATGAGTATGAGTCATACAAGTAGTGAA
Organism: Larix kaempferi; assembly: GCA_027924585.1. Taxonomy (NCBI): domain Eukaryota; kingdom Viridiplantae; phylum Streptophyta; class Pinopsida; order Pinales; family Pinaceae; genus Larix; species Larix kaempferi. The sequence continues at coordinate 780,057 of BSBM01000314.1, forward strand.
CATTATGTTCAAAGAAAGTTTTGGCATAAGCTTTATTTATAGTTTTACTATGTATTAAAGTTTCATTCTTTACTAGGCATGTCATTACTAGGATGTATGCCATTTCGTTCAAATATACATATATATTTGATTTTCTTATGACAAATTTAATACTTTAAATATATATATATATATATATACACTAGCATTGCATACAGAGGAAATTAGTATTCCTTCTTTTAAAATACAAGGAAACTTTTAGGTCCTTTAGGTTACTTGCATCCTTGTCTAGGATATAATAATACATATAGAAAGATATGTAATAATGTATATAGCAAGATCTCTTTAGATTTTATTTCCTAGGATTATTTAGGGATGAATTTTAGCTTAGAAATATAGCTCTTACTACTTATTAGAATAATTCGGTGAGGTAGTAACCCTTTCGACAATCCTAGTAGGATGGATCATTAACTTAGGTTAGTGTAACCTAAACGTTATTTTTCTTAAGGTGCCTAATGGCAAAAAAATGACAACCGTCATTAAAATTATTAGGTCTTTACGACTTCATAACCCACGGTCTCTCTTTCTCTCTCAGTTACTTATCAATTGCCTCGTATCTTCTTTAGTGGACTCATTTGTCTGTCGCTTAGTTGCATCCGTCACTTCTTTTGTTGCGTCCGAATTTAGTCTCTTAACTCTCTGCTAACATTTTCAACTTAAGAAATAACATACAATACTGTCGGGTTCCACTGGCGGGGCCTTGGCCTTAAGCTCCTCACCAGGTCCATTTACATAGATACAATTACAACAATTTATTTACATTAGGTTGCTAAAGGAGGGGTGTTACATACTCCTCCCCTTTAGAATAAAACCGTCCTCAGTGTTCAAACTTCTTATCAAGTCGCCTACTCTTCGGGATTCTTCTTTCTTTGTTCACTTGTCATCTCACCTTTGGTATTCTTGATCATCTTCGAACCTTCACGATTTTTACAAGTCATTATGGTTTGTATTTCCTTCACAACTTGCACATTGTACAACTTTATACAAGGTCTCCCAACATTCTTCAACATAACATACTTACACCATTTTCAATTTCAATCATAAGATAAGCATAATCCTTTGCAACACCTTAGCATCACAAAAATTTCTAACAGTAAACAATGAACATTTTATCATTCATCCTCATCCTTGAGGAAAAATTTTGCTTACTCAAGCATTCATCGCATTCACACATAAATGCATCCAATAGTCTAGTTACAAGACAAATCATTAATATGTAGTTTTACTATTATATTGTGAGTATTTTGATCACAGTAAGATCTAGGAGCTATGGAGAACCTCACAAAATTAAATTATTTGCAAAACCAGTGAAAAAGCTTGAAAAAGGAGACAATTTTACACACAATGTGAACTTAATCTTTGCATTATTTGACTGTCTAACATGTGAAAATGTTAAGAACAGGTTTTTATTACATCCATGAGAAATTCAAGAGCATTAGATAGCTCAAGATGAGTGTACAAGTCAAAATTGCCAAATTGGCCTCAATCCCCCCTAGGTGGGTCCAACTCAGTCCTAATCATCCCAAACAGTCATGGATTCAGGTGTGAAGGTGGCTGAAGCATGATGGGTCATAAATGAGGCCAAGGAAGGCGTGGGTGAGCAAATAGAGGTGTTTGGGAGGACCAAGGGAGCAATAAATGCTCCAAATCTAGCCAAAATTGGGCAAAAACCATCCTAGCGCTCCTAGTCAACAGTAATTCCCCAAATCAAGGAGAGAGAGCGCTCCAGCATTTAATGAGGGAACACTTGTGAACAAAACAGGAGGTTGGGTGAACTGGTTTTCTTGGAAGTGGGTGTGAACACTCTCAAATGTGGGTATTTGACCAACTAAAGTCACCTAGTCCAAACTATGGTGTAATGAAGCACATGAGCAATAAAATTTGACTATGGTTATGGACTATGGTACTAATTATGGATTACTGTTCTAACACCCCCCCTTAACCAGAACTTAGTACAACTCATGAAAAATAAGTGGGAGGCCTTGGCAACAAAGGCTCAAGTCACCTCATTACAAACAAATTTTTTTATTTGTCCATATAAACCGAGGACAAGAAGTAAAACCACATGGGATAAAAACTTCCCTCTAAAATGGACATGGAGATGAATCTACAATAAAATTGCAGCAATCACCATCCATCACTCACCCCAAGCAAAGCTCTCAAGTGAGTGAAGGTCTTCTCAGTAAAACACTTGGTGAAAATATCTGCAATTTGCTCAGTGGATGGGAAATACTGCAAGGAAATCACCCTGTCATGCACCAAGCCCCGAATGTAGTGCATATGGATTTCAATGTGCTTTGTTCTTTGCCTCTATACTAGATCAGTAGATATCTTGATGGAACTTTTATTATCCACCCAAATGTTGGTTGGAGAATCAATAGCAACACCAAACTCCCGAAGAATGCCTTGCAACCAAACACATTGTGTGGCTGCGTTCACTGCTGCCCTGTACTCGACCTCTGCTGATGAAAGTGAAATAGTATGATGTTTCTTACTTAACCAGAAAATGGGACCTTCAACAAACATGAAAACAAAACCTGAAGTGGACTTTCTATCAATGGCATCTCCAGCCCAATCAGAATCAGAAAATCCAGCTAGTTGTAGTGAAGAACCAGGTGCATAGTGTACCCCAAAGCTCTTTGTTCCTTGGAAATATTGAAGGATCCTTTTGGATGCCTTCCAATGGATCTCATGTGGCTGCTGCATATATCTTGCTACAACACTTACAGCATAAGACAAATAAATTCTTGTATGTGTAAGGTACACCAAGCTTCCAACTAGTTGCCTGTAGAGTGTGCAATCCACCAATGGAGAGTCTTCAAATTCACCTAGTTTTATGACTGAAAGGAATGGGCACTTGGCTGCCTTACATTCAGAAATTTTAAAGTTCAATAATAGGTCTGAAGCATACTTAGGTTGACTCAGCAATATACCTCTCTCAGATTGCTCAATTTCCAAACCCAAAAATTGCCTTAGCAATCCTAGGTTGCTCATGGAAAATTCACTGTGCAAAGAAGCTTTGATTGAGCCAATTTGTTTGTTGCAGCTCCATGTAATTAAAATATCATCAACATACAGTACAATGACCTAAAAATTATCATCACATTGCTGCAAATAAACATTTGGATTAGACTTGCATCGACAGAAACCAATTTAGAGCAAAAAAGCATCCATTTTGGCATACCAAGCCCTGGGGGCTTGCTTGAGTCCATAGAGTGACTTCTTCAACCTGCCAAAAAGTGTGGGATCCTCTTGGAATGCTTTAGGTTGCTGCATATATATCTCTTCCTGTAGATCACCATGTAAGAATGCACTTTTAACATCCATATGGTGAACTTCCCAACCCTTACTAGCTGCCATGGCTAGAGCTAGTCTAATTGAGTCCATCTTTGCAACCGGTGCAAAGGTCTCTGTACAATCCACACCATGGATTTGTGAGTATCCCTTAGCCACTAACCTATACTTATACTTCATATCAGAACCATCATCAACAGTTTTGGTTCGAAAAATCTACTTACATTGCACAAGTTTCCTCTTGGGAGGAAGAGGCACCAAATCCCATGTTTTGTTCTCTTGGAGAGATTGGAATTCTTCTTGCATTGTTGTTCTCCACCTTGGATCATGATTAGCTTCTTGATATGATGTTGTATCAGATCCAATCATCATATAACAGTGATCAACAAGTTCACTTTCATTTGCAAAGGAAGCATTGATTGTTTGAGATCTAGTCTTCCTAGGCTCTTGGGGATTGCCTGCCAATTCACCTGCAGCTTGTATGTATTTTTCAGCCCACTTGGGCCTTGACGGTGAATCATGTAAAGAAATGTCATATTTAGCCATGTCATCTTCAGCAATATCAGAAAAATCAGAACTGGAATCATCACTAATTTCATTAAGGTGTGGAGGAGAAGAGCTTTCCCCCGGTGCAAGCTCAAAATCAGGAATTGGTTCATCTTCGAATTGCACACTTCTCTCAATGAAAGTTTTGAGTGTGGATGTGTCAAAGAGCTTGTAGCACTTTGTTTCTTCACCATATCCAACCATGATACATTCTCTGCTTTGTGGCTCCAAAGCCTTCCTCTTTTCTGATGGAATTCGAGCCCATGCTTTAGACCCAAAAATTCTAAAATTTGACACATTTGGTTTTTGGCCAAACCATGCCTCATAGGGGGTTTTTCCTTTGAATGATTTTTGAAAGGCTCTGTTCTGAATATGAGCAGCACAATTGATGGCTTCATCCCATAGCTTAGGGCTTAGATCCCTAGCTTCAATCATGCAAGTGGCCATTTCTTTGAGAGATCTATTTTTCCTCTCTGCCACACCATTTTGCTGAGGTGTGTAGGGGATTGAATGTTGCATTTGGATGCCACATTCCTCGCAAAGATGCTGAATGTTATTATTCACATACTACTTTCCATTATCAGTCCTAAGGATCTTTATCTTATGACCACTATGATTCTCCACTAAGGCCTTCCAAATCTTCAATTTCTCAAACACTTCTGATTTCAATTTAAGGAAGTAAACCCAGTAGAATCGAGAGTAGTCATCTATGAATGTGATTACATACCTTGATCCACCATATGATGGAGTGGGAGGAGGACCAATGAGGTATGGATGTACCAATCCAAGTGGTTGAGTGGCTCTCCTTGCCATTCCCTTCTCATAGTTGCGCTCAGGATGCTTTCCAACTACACAACCAATGCATGCACCATTTGAAGATTTGATTTCTGGAAGCCCTTCCACCATATCGTCCTTGTGCAATGTCTGGAGATATTTGTAGTTCATGTGGCCAAATATTTCATGCCACAACTTGGAGGTCTCATTGGCATGAGAGACAAGAGCATGGTCACTAGAATTTGGAATGAAATTGGAGAATTTGTACATTCTCTCTTCATGATCAGCATACCCCACTGCCACAACTTGATTTGAAGAAATTTCTGAGATTTCTACCAAATATGGAGTAAATGTTACTCTCTTGGCTTCTCTTGTATGGGTCATTTGATAAATTGATAGCAAATTTGCAGCCAATGAAGGTACATAGAGCACATCACTGAAATAGCCATGCTCCATCTCAATCCTACCAATCCCCTTGGTCTGGATTTCTGAATCATCTCCCATTCGAACTGTTGGGACACCATTTGAATGCATAGAAGAGAAGAGATCTTTGGATGAAACCATATGTCTGGAAGCTCCTGAATCAATGATAAAGGATGAGGGATTCGAAATACCTGCTACCAAAGCATGACATTTCTCCTTATTGTCAGGATTTGAGGTGCTCTCTTTCTTCCTTGCGCCCTCAGGGATTGGGATGTTGTTCTTCTCCAGTAGATGCGCCATTGAGTCAATGGTTTTCTTCATGCATGAGCTCTCTGGATGCCATCCCTTATGACAATAGGTGCATTTGGTATTTTCCTTTCCCTTCTTGTCCTTCTCCTTTGACAGATTCGAACCTCCATCTGCAGACTTGGTCTTGTCAAACATCCTCTTCTCTGGCTGCCTCGAATTCTTGGCTTTCTGCTTGCCTTTGTTGGAATTTGAAACACCCATTGCTAGTGCTTGGTCCTTTGATTTTATGGCACCGATCTGAACTAGTTTTTCCTGCTCCTGAGTGAGACACTCCATGAAGGTAGCTAGTGATGGCATTTTCCAATTTCGAAGGGTCATCTTGGCTGAGTGAAATGTGCTAACAAATATAGAAAACTCTAGGCCTAGCTTCGAAAGGATGGACATAATCAGTTGTTCTTCCTTCTTAACAATTCCACATTGTTGCAGTTGAAGCACTAGTGACTTGAACTTAGTGAAGAGCTCCTGGATGGTTTCAAAATGCGCTAGGCTCAAGCTAATGAGCTCGTTTTCAAGATGGTGGCCTCTCAGTTCATCAGTTTTCCCAAAGAGTGATTCTAGCTTCACCCATACTTCATTTGGGGTTGTCAAACTGTCTGTGTGAAACAAGAGTTCCCTCAAAATGATCAGGCATATCAATCCATAAGCTTCATCAAGTCGATTGTAGTACTTTGCTTTCTCCACAGCAGAGTTTGGCTCCACTTCTGTGCCCATGGTTACTCTATAGAGACCCTTAGATCTTAGTTTGATAACCATTTCAGCCTTCCAATCGAATAAATTGAAGGGTGTGAGCAACATTTGGTTTTCTTCCATTACTGCTGCGTTAATGGTGAGAAAACTACTGAAACACCTGCAAAAAACACTCAATTTTTATCTGGAAATCCTCTCTAGAATGTAGTTCAATGCTCAATATTGATCTGCAACTCACTAACTCCAAAATGGCTCTGATACCATGTGAGTATTTTGATCACAGTAAGATCGAGGAGATATGGAGAACCTCACAAAATTGAATTATTTGCAAAACCAGTGAAAAAGCTTGAAAAAGAAGACAATTTTACACACAATGTGAACTTAATCTTTGCATTATCTGACTGTCTAACATGTGAAAATGTTAAGAACAGGTTTCTATTACATCCATGAGAAATTCGAGAGCATTAGATAGCTCAAGATGAGTGTACAAGTCAAAATTGCCAAATTGGCCTCAATCCCCCCTAGGTGGGTCCAACTCAGTCCTAATCATCCCAAACAGTCACAAATTCAGGTGTGAAGGTGGCTGAAGCATGCTGGGTCATAAATGAGGCCAAGGCAGGCATGGGTGAGCAAATAGAGGTGTTTGGGAGGACCAAGGGAGCAATAAATTCTCCAAATATAGCCAAAATTGGGCAAAAACCACCCTAGCACTCCTAGTCAATAGTAATTCCCCAAATCAAGGAGAGAGAGCACTCCAACATTTAATGAGGGCACACTTGTGGACAAAACAGGAGGTTGGGTGATCTGGTTTGCTTGGAAGTGGGTGTGAACACTCTCAAATGTGGGTATTTGACCAACTAAAGTCACCTAGTCCAAACTATGGTGTAATGAAGCACATGAGCAATAAAATTTGACTATGGTTATGGAATATGGTACTAAGTATGGATTACTATTCTAACATATATCATAAAACCAATCTTTCAATCAACACTTTGTTGATTATCAAACTCTCCCATGAGTTTGGAACTTCAACAACCCTCTGCTGAACACATAATTCTTCCTTGAATTCTGTCATCAATTCCTATGGACTTATGGGCTACACATTTGAGGTTACTCTCCTTTTTGATTGCTAGTAAAGAAAATTTCCTTCTCAAGACATCAAACAACGTCCTGTCTCCAAATGTCAATATTTGTGCCTAGGTCTTTGCCATTGATACCACAAAACTCTTTCGCAATTCCCCTCAAGCCTCCTCGCTTGAGTCCAGGAATTATTTTCCACCCAGCCTCCTGCTTGAGTCCAGGAAAATTTGTTTTAGCAAAGCAGAGTTGGGTCAATTTTTGCCACCTCAATCCTCCTGCTTGAGTCTTGGAATATTCTTTTCCCCTCAAATCTTCCTGTTTGAGTCCAAGAAATAACAATCATTTATTATTTCTTGTAGTTTTGGTTAACCACAACATGCAACATAATAACAACATAATATTAACATCAAATAGGATCATCTATTTACTCATCAGTTCAAACTCATGCTTTTATCATATCCCTTCATGAGTCATTGATCTTACCATATGCTTACCATGTATACTATACCACGTCCTTGTCTTTCCACAAGTTCCACAGGATGTGACCATCTGCCAAATTCACTTGTTAGTATAAAGAAATATTTATTTGCTTCAATTGCTCAACAATTGAACTCATTAGTTCCATAGCATTATAGACATGCTCATTCAATTAACTTGTGCATTCTTCTTCACTTTATCATGATGTAAACTCTCCAATATCCTTGATGTGAGTCTGAGGTCAAATCTGCTTACAAACCAATATGTCAGTAACATATAGATTCATTTCCATCTAGGATTCATTACCTAAAGACTCTTTTCTCTTTAATCTTTCCATACTCTTTCAAAAGATACCATGATTCAATTCTATCCTAATCAGATTTAAGATTCTTCTATTATAATCATACTTATACTTTTAACAAAATCTCTTTTCATGATACACATCAACCTTTATTTAGAAGATTCAACAACCCTACCGAGGTCTATCTAAGAAGAAATAAGGTATTAAAAAATAAGATCATTTAAACTCCTAGGAATTAATACATGCAATTCCTTAACGTGACGCACCCTTAGGCTTATATTAAAGAGTTCTAATAGGAATCTTTACACTTCTATAATGAGATACCATAATACAACCTTAGATTTTTAATAAAACAAAACAATATTGCAAATGCATGAGTCACCTTATCAAATGAGTTTGTTCATATCTCTAAACATAACTTGTAATCATGAATTGAAGGTATGTCAATTTCAACCAGCTATCAATATTCAAGGTAATTGCTTTAGTCTATGGACTACATACTAATGGATTCACGAAAGAAGATGAAGGAAAGAAAACATAGATCTTTGCATTAGGCATACTATCAAAACCTATGTATAGGGATGTGCATTTTATTATTGACACTTGAGGACCAAATTTTATTCGAGGGAGGAACTATCAACACTTAACTATAAATTTTTAAACTAATAATTTTTCCCCATCTCATTCTAAAATTTCTACAGAGGCAATAGCATTTCATGAAAACTGTCAAAGAATATACAACAACTATACAATCCCAATTAAAATATAGCTATGCTAAGTGAATATTTTCAAGTGACTTTGCCTAATATAACAAGAACGCTTCTTTGGAGTGTATGAATACTATTCCTTTTAACAAAATCATGATACAAAAATTCATTATACTTCACATCAATTTCAGAAAGGACATAAGAACAACACCTATGTCAACACTTCTTTCATAAAATATAATTACATCCTAATAGTTATTTGTAACTTTCAAGCCTCTTAGGTATTTCCCTTGCATATCATACACAAACTCAAACTAACCGTCATTTTAACGATATGTCACACTCCATGCTAATACTATTCATCCATGTAAGTATCTATACCTTTTATCTAGCAAGGAAACTTACAACAAGATAACATACATGATTGAGAATAAAATACTTATCTCTATTCTTTTGGAGAAACTTGGAGTTGAACTTGGAGAATCATTTTCCCCTCGTCCAGTACAGTCCATGCATCAAGATGAAACAAGAAACACTTGATTAGTCTTCATATTTATTTATCCCATGTTGACCCCAATAGGCCCTAGTATTGTAACCTAAAGCTCTGATACCATATGTAGCATACCCAAAATATTAGAGTTAATAAAACACGCTTTCTACCCTAAATATTATTTAATTAATGCAAGGTATGATACCTAATACATTATACATAATTTATTGGCATGGGTTCAAATTTACTAAAAACTTAAATTATATTTGAGGGTTCATGAGGCCCTCTTTAAAAGTAAAGTAAGCACATAGCATTGTAGTTCTACCTGCATATAATACATACCTTCATTTCTTGTAACATACCCATACGCAAATTTAGTATTTAGTATTCATTTAATTTCAAAAGAGATTTGCATAAGGGTATAAAGTCTCCTAGAATGTTTTATCGGTAATACAGACCAAAAGCCCCCACCGTACTTCCAGAAATGATTAGTTAAACATAGTCGATATGCATACACATTTAATCTAATCTTTCCTACAACCACTCTATGACTATATAAGTCATCAATTCACTTGCATATTAACTTATATCCATAATAATGTCGTCTACACTTTATCTTAACCCATGGTAGATTACTTCAAACATACATATTCTACATAAGTCAAAATGTTTTCCCAATAACAAGATACCAACAATAAAATACATTAGGTATACCATAGGAAGAGATATCTTACTTGAGACCATTACCTATGTAATAGAAAACAATTCATCTTTTTACTGGCTTCACAATAGCTTCACAATAGTAACTGCATCCGGTGACTTATAAACATTTAATGCAAGATAATTCATTCATCATACAAAACTCATATCTTAACTTTTCATAAAATATATTTGCATAAAAGAATTTGAAACACATATATCTAATGTAAAACAATGACCACCATAAACATACAAGAGACACCATCAAAAACACACATAGGAGGCCACATATACACATGGTTCACCCAACGTATGGGATATGTCCACCAAGAAGGTCATACCTTATATTATTGTCAAGAGTGAGTTACAATTCCGTAGCATGGTTGTCACAGTAATTTCTTTCTACCTTTCTCCAGCCACTATCATTCCAAGTCTATCAAGAACAATGATAGTCAAATCTACTGGCTATATTACACAATAAATTCAACTCTAAAACAAGGTCATAAGTCAGGATTGAATGGCCCACTTATAAAAGGGGGTAAGCAACAGTAACCACACTACATAAATCTTAACAACATGCATGCCCACTATAAACATATAGATGTTCTATAACATCACACCCTACCGCCTCCAACACACGGATTTCATTCTTATCATATATATAGAGAGAGATCGCACATATAAAAAAAGACGGCAACTATAAGGTTCAGGAGCAACATATAAAGCTATGCACCAAAAGTTAGCATGGCTGAAACACATAAAACCAGCACAGAACCAAAAATACTTAGCGGTTGTCCATTACATGGTAATGAAGTATCTTGGAATCCACTACGTCGTCCACCCAAGACATTTATCAAAACTAAAACTGAGGTAACCTATACTATATAGCAAGTACTGGCATCGGCTACAATTACTGAACCTAAAGTTCAATGGTAGGGCTCGAACAGACAGCGATACAATGATCATCACTCTACCAATGAGTAATGCACTTAAAACAAAACAGGGGTAGTCATGAACGATACTACGATCGCTCTCTTCAAGGTGTAAAAAAAAAACATAAGTATCCTAAAACGTTAGAGATTGATACAGAGATTGACTGATCCCATCTCCTCCTCGATGTTACTCCAGGAACTATACAATATTTCAGATATTGTGAGGATAGACAAAATTCCACTCGGTCTACATACAGAGAACATGATGGTAACAAGATAAACACATTAATTGAAGGTCAACTCGGAGCTAAAATATAACCAGGATTTTACCCGATGCAAGCATCAAGCCGCAAATGGGTAACAAGCAAATATTGCTTTGATTACATACATAAATAAATAAGTCGAAGGTTCTCACAGAGCTAAAAATAAAGGATAACTTGGACTTTTCCCGAGTACAAGAATCAAGCCGCAAATACCCATATATTTAAAAAGGAGATCGACATTACCTCTTGATGCCGAGATCCCTTTCAGTGATCCTTATCACCAACAAAACTTATTTAGACTGAGAAGATCTGCGCAATCTAGGTTCCCCATCACTCTCCTTGTCTATCAATCGCCGAGATCATCTAGAATGCCTGGGCATAGATCGCCCTCATAACGCGGTTTAATCGAAACTTAAAATATAGGTCAAGCTATTGTTGTAACAGTAACACACCGATCAATGCTTAGCACAATGAATCTCTTCTCTTACGGTGGGTTCACACCTTAACACTAGATTATCCTCCTGGCTAGTTCCTCCATTGCATAGATCCCCATTACTGAGATCATGAACGGAGAGATCTACTACGTCATTTGCTATTGCAGAGATCAAACACAAAGATCCAAAACGCAAGCTGCAAATGCATATATACAAAGATCCAACTCGTAGACTACTATTGCGGAGATCGCCTTTCCCCAACTCTTACCGAGATCCAAAAGCCTCCTCTCCCATAACAATTTCCAAGTGAACAATCTCCCCCCTTCATCCCTAGTGTGCTTGCTATAAAAAGAAACTTAAGGATCTACCTTGGAGAATCCGCCAAGAACCCTCTGCCACTTGGAGATCAAAACATGCCAAATGGTACGTCTTGACTTTCTCCCTTTGAGTAAGGTCGACACAATCCCTTAACAACCTGATAGGTTGGTTGGCGGTAGTTACCAACGATCTCAACCTTTATGATTATGAGTTATACAAGTAGTGAACATTATGTTCAAAGAAATTTTTTGCATAAGCTTTATTTATAGTTTTACTATGTATTAAAGTTTCATTCTTTACTAGGCATGTCATTGCTAGGATGTATGCCATTTCGTTCAAATAGACATATATATTTGATTTTCTTATAACAAATTTAATAATAGTATGCAATGCTAGTATATATATCTATATATATATATATATATATATACTAGCATTGCATACGTAGGAAATTAGTATTCCTTCTTTTAAAATACAAGGAAACTTTTAGGTCCTTTAGGTTACTTGCATCCTTGTCTAGGATATAATAATACATATAGAAAGATATGTAATAATGTATATAGCAATATATATATATTTAGATTTCATTTCGTAGGATTATTTAGGGATGAATTTTAGCTTAGAAATACAGCTCTTACTACTTATTAGAATAATTCGGTGAGTTAGTATCCCTTTCGAAAATCCTAGTAGGATGGATCATTAACTTAGGTTAGTGTAACCTAAACATTATTTTTCTTAAGGTGCCTAATGGCAACAAAATGAAAGCCATCAATAAAATTATTAGGTCTTTATGACTTCATAACCCATGGTCTCTCTTTCTCTCTCAGTTACTTATTAATTGCCTCTTATCTTCTTTAGCGGACTCATTTGTCCATCGCTTTGTTGCATCAGTCACTTCTTTCGTTGTGTCTGACTTTAGTCTCTTAACTCTCTAATAACATTTTCAACTTAAGAAATAACATACAATACTGTCGTGTTCCATTGGTGGGGCCTTGGCATTGAGCTCCTCACCAGGGCCTTTTACATAGATACAATTACAACAATTTATTTACATTAGGTTGCTAAAGGAGGGGTGTTACACATTCCTCTTCCAAAATGTAAATCATGTGGGTCTTCATAGGAGGTTTACAATTGTGTCCCTTGGACCATTTCTCTTTGCAATTAAAACATGGCGCCTTTGTGGATACATCGGCAATGATAGTAGGGTCTACTTTTCTAATCTTGAGTTGATAACAAGAGAACCTATAAACAAGTCTCTACTTGTTGTATGGCCTTCAAAATAGCAAGTTTCAACTCTTTGACACATCCCTTGATGGACACTTTTTAGGCCATCAATATACATGGAAACTACATGCCGATGAGAAATAATTTCTACAAGCAGGTTAGATTGGAAAAACCATTTGGATTTGTAGGTCACAACAATGTTACCAAACTCTAAATCAACAAAACATCAATGAGAAAAAAGAGCAAAGAGTTTGAATCAGATCAAGAAATAATCAGCAAATACAAAAAAACTAAAGATATACACATTTTGATTTTAAAAAATAAAAAGCATTTTTCAATAATATTCAATAAAACCATGTCCATATAATGTAAAATATCAATAGATGTCCAAAAAAATCTCATGGGTTAATAGGTATCTCATATATAATATGAGTCCAGAATCCAAACCGAGATTTGGAAGCATCTACTTATAAAAGTTAACTAAATATAAATATTGAAGTTTGATACTAGATAGTAAAAAAACCAAGCAGATTCTCCCATGTATTTGGATGATGTAAAGAACCTGCAATAATTAATTAACTTAAACACATGAGATAGCAAAAATAATAGAACTGAGAATCACTTTTATATTGATCGCAGGACACTTCGAGGGGGCAACCTCCTTTGAGCAAGCTCAATACAAATAACTTCACGGTACCTTCATTGGTCACAACACGAACTTATATACTAAGTCTAGGTGCCAATACCATGGGTCAATGCCATGTGTCAATACAAACCATGGGCCAATACAAAATATGAATCAACAATTACTACATGACGACTTACAAAGCATATGCGTCCAACAACAATAATACAAACTATGGATCAACAAATACTATGGGACGACTTACAAAGCATATGCGTCCAACAACAATATACTAACAAAGTAAATAGAAGGGTTGACATGGGTTCTTAACATCCCCTCTCCCTTAGAAAAAGCTTTGTCCTCAAAGCTTTAGATGTGGAAATTGATGCAGAATCTGAAGGAGTGGTTCCCCCTTTAGCATCCTTGGGTTGCATTCCGGGCCACTGACACCTTTTGAGTTTTAGGGAGGGTTGCTTGGAAGGCTGTAGACGAAGAAGAACCATATTAGTTGCGTGAAAAGTGCGCTCAGAACGGTGCTGATCAGCTTGTTGTTTCAGTCGAATTCTTGCCATGTGAAGATTGTCTTGCAGAATCAGAAGAATTTGATCGTGGTTTTGAACAACTGAGTCAATTGCCTGAACTGGGGAGCTGGTGAGGGTGTATGGAAGAAGAATTGGCGGTGTCTGTCCATAAACTCCTTCATATGATATCCTTTTAGATGTGGTATTGTACCACTGGAGTGCTTCTAGGAAATCAATAGAAATAGTTGTCCAAATTTGTGTAGGGATGGGCAAGGGTTCGAGCAGTCCTGAAAGGAGTGTCATTTCACCCTTGTTGTCTTGGCAAGTAGCACAGTCAGCCACCATCTGTTGAATTATCAGTTTTAGTCCCTACCAAAAGAAGTTACATTGTTCCTGGTCATACATTTTGAGGAACCCAGAGTGCCCTGCTGATGAAGAAGCATGGAGTGCATAGAAGAGATAGTCTTGTTGAACAGATTGCAACCAATTAGGAACAAGCAGAGAAATAGCTGGAAGAGAGACCGGGTCATCAATTGTGCGAGAAGGAGCATCTGCCACCATATTGTCCTTACCCTTCTTGTAAGTGATCATGTAGGCATAACCCATGAGTTGGATAACCCATTTCAGGTGTGCTGGGGAGGAGACCCATTGTTCCAGGAAATTTTTCACACTTTGGAGATCAGTCTTGATGCAGAAATAATTCCCTAATAAATATGGTTGCCACTTCTGTACTGCATGCAAAATAGCCATCATTTCGTGCAGAGATGTAGATGTGGCTAAATTCTTACCAGAAAGGTCTCTTGAAGGCGACAAGCCCACTAGTTCAACAAGGACACCTGCATATCTATAACAGGAAGTAGGGGAGACCGTTGATGGGTGCATCTGAATGGAATGGAGTTGAGCGATAACACCATGTGAATTCTTCTTAAGGATCTTTTCCAGGCGATGTGAACTAATGATGCAGAGAGACCCTTGTTGTAATCCCTTAAATTTGTGTTGTTTCCCATTGAATGAAAACAGCATCCAAAGTTCAGCAAAATCCCATAAGATGGGGCCAAGTGTGTGTAACCATTGAACGCCCAAAACCACATCATATCCGCCTAAGGCCAAGACAAATAGGTCAGAGCGCATGTTATAATCTTCCATAGAGATACGCACATTGTGACACTTTCCCTTGAAAGGTAAGGTGCCCCCATTGGAAACCATGACTTCAAATTTGGAGCAAGGATGGACAAAACAATCAGCCTGTTTGGCGATCCGAAGGTCAATGAAGTTATGAGTGATACCAGAATCAATGAGTATTGTAAGAGGAAGCTTCTTGAAGTAACCCATGACCTGCATTGTTTGGGGGGTGGTGACGCTAGATAAAGCATGGAGAGATATCTCTGGGTGGTATTCCTGAGATGGAAGGTCAATAGGCAGCTCTAGAATGTCGACCTAATCATCTGGTGTATCTGGAGCCTCTTCACCAACTTCAGAGGTGAGTGGAGAATCCACATCCAAGAGATAGAGCTTTTGTTGAACACATCTATGTTCCCGAGTGAATTTTTCATCACAATTATAACAAAGCCCATTTTCTCTGCGAGCCTGCATCTCTGTTTCGGACAAATGCTTGATAGGAGTTGGTCGAGGAACTGGCGGAATGGGAGGTTGTTGAGAACCCATATTTCGGAAGGGAATAAAAGTGGGTTTGGAGCACTGTTGGGAGGCAATCTTGTCTTCTGCCAACTTAGCCAACCCCAGGGCTTCCATCATTGTGTTGGGATGGAACATTCTGACCTTTGGGCAGATTTCATCCTTAAGACCACTGATAAAACAACTCTTATAGAAGTCATTAGACAATCCTTCTGTATGGTTGGCTAGTTTCTCAAATTTTGTCTGATACTCTCTCATAGTGCCAATTTGACGAAGTTTAGTGAGTGCTTCGGTGAAGTCATCAAAAGAACTAGGACCAAATCATTGCAAAAGGAGTTGGCAAAAATCTGTCCATTTTGGCTCGTCATGAGCCTTGATGTACCAACGGTACCATTGAAGGGCTTCCTTTTCCAAATGAAAGGATGCAAGTGGAACTTTTTGGACATCAAAAGTATTATGCAGACTGAAATACTATTCTACATGATAGATCCATCCAGTTGGATCAGTACCATTGAAGCAAGGAAATTCAAGCTTCGGACCACAGAAAGTGTTGGAAGAAGAGAAGCCATTGGTGGCAGAAGATTCTTACCGTCGGTTATTGTTCATGGCTGAATGCTGAAGATGGAGGCTAAGAAATTTTTCATCCATATCTTGGAGTTTGGTTTGGATGGCTGCAAGTGCTTCCTCCATGGTTTTTTCTTTTGCGCGGGTGACAACAATAACCAGGTTTTTTTTTTTTTTTTTTGGGGGGGGGGGTGGGGGGAATGGATAGAAAAACACAAACAAAAGCTGATTTAGTAGAGGGAAATTTAGATTTGGGAAAAACTCGGATGGATAATTGGGGTTTGAATAGGTTTTGGACACTTTCTGATTGACGGGGAAGCAAAAAATGGGGATTTCAGAAGCGGGGTGACAGAATGAGAAAATTTGTCAAAGAGGGACAAAGAAGCAGAAATAGGGAATGAACACGGTGGCAAAATTTAGAGGCGAGTGGGTGAAAATTGAAGAAGTTATGGCAAACCCTAAAAATAGACAAATGTGAGATTTTTGGCTTTGGGAAGTAGAATTTGGTATAGGGTCCTTAGGAATGAAATATGTAGAATGGGATTGTAGGGGTGTTCGAGAAGTTTCAAGGGAAACAGAGTTAAAACAAGGGAGATATGGCGAAAAAACGGTTTTTTTTTTTTTTTTTTTTTCACGATTGGATCTGCACCGACATAGAAGGGATCGAAAACAGATAGATCTGCAATGGCGCTGAAGGGATCGGAAACAGATGGATCTGAAATGATGTTGAATGGATAAAAACAACTGGATCTGAAACGACGTTTAGAATATATCTAAAATGGATGGATCTGGAATGACTGTCAGAATGGACTTGAAATTGCTTGGAATGGATCTGAAATGGTTGGATCTGAAATGGCTCGGAATGAATCTGAAACGATGCGGAAGTGATCGGAAACAGTTCAGCTGAAAATAGATATGGACCCTAGGTATGTGCGGCTTCCTAACAGTTCAGGGGTTTCACTCGGCCACCAATGCTGTCTGACGGCTTGCGTATTGGGGCAGCACCCCTCACTCCACGGCTCAGGTAAAATTGACAATTGCTTTGTCACAAACGACAGCTCTTGGTTTACCTCATGGGTGGGAACTAGTCAATTAGGTAGGGGTCATTGCCCTTTTCGCTGGTAGGTCTTCTCAATGGGCCAGCTACTTTGGGGTTCCTGTGGTACTCCTCACAATGAGTTTTAGGGCTTATGCCCAAGTACTTCCCATAGTTAAGCGGAGAGGGATTATTCCCAGATCCGAATTTGCAACAGATACGAAAAAAAAAATTGACAGAAATTCCACCCAACGAGCCCAAGAAAGTGCTCTGATGCCAGATGTAAAGAACCTACAATAATTAATTAACTTAAACACACGAGATAGAAAAAATAACAGAACTGAGAATCACTTTTATATTGATCATAGGCCACTTCGAGGAGGCGACCTCCTTTGAGCAAGCTCAATACAAATAACTTCACGGTACCTTCATTGGTCTCAACACAAACTTATATACTAAGTCTAGGCACCAATACCATGTGTCAATACAAACCATGGGTCAATACAAAATATGGATCAACAATTACTATGGGACGACTTACAAAGCATATGCATCTAACAACAATAATACAAACTATTGTTAACACCCAAAAAGTGCTCATTAGCTCATTCCCTTATTCACATGACCCATTTGTCCACTTTTCCACCATCTGAGCCTTTGAAGCCAACAAAAGGTCACCAAAAGACCTTGGTACACCCCTTTTTTCCCACTCAAAAAGATTATTTTTCCTAAAAAGCATAAAAAACCCTCAAAAAGGGTCCAAAATTCCCAAAATATTAAAAAGGGAATAAAAATATTAATTTTATTCAAAAAAGGAAAAAGGAGGGAAAAGTACCTAAACCATGTTGGTCAATACCATTTGGTTTCCACAAAACCACAAATGATATTCCCCACCACCAAAACCTATAAAAAGCTGGTAGGGGCTCCTCATTTCACATCCATCCATATTCCTATCCTCATGCTGCCAAAATCTCCCTTGAGTATTTGGCCATTGTAGCAAGCCTTGGAGAAAGGACCCATTGGAGATTGGAGCTGCTCACCATTGGAGCCATTCAAACAACCCTTCATCATTTGGAGGTATTGTTCTTGCAAGCATTTGCTTGCCCCATTGTCAATACAAAAAATTATTTTTTATCTTTCTTGTTCTTGTTCTTTAATTCAAAATGCACATGCTAGTTTAGTTTAGTTTAGATTTAGTTTATTGTTATTTGTTTTACATTGAAACTGCTGCTACTAGTTAGCAGGTGCCCATAGCACTAAGCCTGGTTGCAAAACCGGGCCAACAGTTTTTGGCGACTCCGCTGTTTTTTGAACAATAGATCTCTATTTTTACTTTTAATCTTAGTTTTTTATTAGTTTTTAACCTTTAGATCCATAGATCTGCCATCCTAGACAGCAGATCCATTGCTGATCTAGGTCCTGGCCCATTTTTTAGCCATTACCAGCCCAAAATTTTCAATTTTCGGCGTCGTTTTTCGGCATCCGCGTACGGCTTTCGCCTCGCGGCTTTTCGCCCAACAGTCGCGCGGCTCATCGCGACTGCGCGGCTTTTTTCCGCGCGGTTCACCGTGGCTTCGCGGCCATTAAGCACGCTGCACATCGCAGCTTCGCGGACCTTTTCCGCGCTGCACATCGCGACTGTGCGACGAAATCCCGCGCTGCACATCGCGGCTTCGCGGTCAAAATCCGCGCTACACATCGTGGCTTCGCTGTCAAAACCCGCGCTGCCCATCGCGACTGTGTGATAGAAACCCGCGCGGTCCATCGCGGCTTTTCTGTCAGAACCCGCGATGCTAATTTTTTCATTCGGTCGAATCGATTAAAAAATTAATTTCTTACTGTACTTTCTGCCCACATAGCACATTTTTCAGTATTAGAAATTCTGCATATTTTACAGCCATAATTTTTTTTTCCTATTTAGAATGCACATGTGAAAGAAGTCTTTTTAAAAAATTTCATCAATTGAAAGAAGGACCTATTTTTGCATTTTATCTAGCTTTAAAATTTTTTGCTGTTTGCTTCTTTAATATTTTTCCCATAGCAATTATTGAAAACGAAATCCATTTATTTCGAAAAGAAGTTATATTATTTGCTTTACTGTTTGAAAGATCCTTTGTTGAATAGTCCTTGAAAAGCATTTAATTTCCATTTATTGAAAAAGTCATAAAATTTGCTTTTGTTTTCAAAAGATCCTTTGTTTTTTGAATACTTAGCATTTACTTTTTTCAATTTTAGTTTAAAATACCACACGTGCACCCAATCAAACACTAATTTTAAACTGAGCCTTAAAACTTACCCTAATTTCAACCCACTTTTAACCCCACTTGGGGAACACTAAAAGAACTTTGTAGCTAGGTAGTATTGAGGGGATAGGTGTTCCAATAACACCCCTCAGTTCTTACATCTGAGACATAGTTATTGTCCTTTAGGGAGCTAAAATCTCTTAGTATTTATTGGCGCGGTCACAACCGGTTTGTGGGAAGGCCTCTCCCCTAGGAGGGTTGAAGTCGCGAGGATGGTTCCGGAAGCCTGAGTGGAATACCGAAATCCATTCAGTAACCAAAGGGCTACCATTCGCAGTTCTCGGGATATCCCTGTATGGGGGTATTGCGGTAAAGGACCAAACGGCAGATTTACCTTTTCTCGACGCGTCATGAACGGAGTATCCTAGTAGCCATTCTTTAGGATTGATTACCCGGTGTCCCTCCCGGTAGGGGGATATCTAGCCGTGGACTTAACACTCAATATTGTCTGACTTGGATTTCATCACCTTGCAGAGAATATAGTTTGTTGATTCACAATACTTTTAGTTAGGTGTTTGCATGATTCAACCCACCTTTGGTCTAGTTACACCTATTTTTTCTAGAAGTTGTTTGCATGTTGGTACTCTGACCATTTGTTGCATCCCTCCACTTATTGTAGCACAGCTGCTAGAATAAGTGCCTTTTTTGAGGTTGATTTTTTTTGGCCTAAGAGCCTTCATTTTCACTCCCCTTCTTGCACCCTTGGTTGCATTAGGGTTTTGAGTTTTTTATACATTACCATTTTACACATACAGATTTTTCCACAAAAACTTATTTTCTCACCATTGAGAATTTTAGACGTTCTCATCATCTACAGGGAGAACTCCCAGAGTTCAGTCTACTTGGCTCGCCACATCACAGACGTCGAGCCTTATCCCTTGACTCGACACATCGTCGGTCAACTAGACAGTCATCCGATTCTGACACACCTCACTTCACTTCTGATTCTGAGGCAGAATCCAAAAACCCCACTGCGTTATTCCCAACCAACCTTATGGCTGGAACTCCATTTGACCCACTTTTTACCAGCACCATAGGAGAGACGTCCACAGACCCTTCTACTGTTGTGCCATCCATGGCAACACCTACCCCCCTAGGTATGCCTAATATGGCGGACACTGCACATTTAGGAATGCCCAACACAGGGCCACCTCCTGTTATAGGAATCCCCAACACAGGGCCACCACCTGTTATGGGTATGCCCAACATAGGGGTCACACCCCCTCTGATTCCCACAACCCAGATTCCAGGAATCGCCACTACTATTCCTAACCCAAGTGTAACCCATGTTGCACTTGGAAGTGCTGGCCCCTATCAGACCACACCTATTGGAGGACATATACCTTCGATACCTAGCATACCTTTAGGCGCTACTGGACCCCTACATCATACCACCATGACTAGGCATGTCCTAGTCCCAGTCACTACATCTGCTAGCTTACTGTATATGGCGAGTCTGAACTTGCCAGATTTAGCCAGGCTCACCAATGACCCTATCAGACACGATCCTGCGTGGCCTCACATGCCCACCAAACTCCCCTCCGACATCCCTAAGTTTGAGGGTAAGGCAGGTGAGGACCCCCAGAACCATATCATGTCCTTCCATCTATGGTGTTCCTCCAACTCCATAGTGGACGACTCTGTCCACATCCGTCTATTACAGCGCACCTTCACTGGATCTGCAGCTAAGTGGTATATCGAGCAGCCCCATGGGATGCATGCCACCTTTACCTCCCTTGCCTCGAACTTCCTGCAGTTCTTTCAGTTACCTGTTCGCTATGATGCGGGCATCGAGATCCTACTGTCTTGCAGACAGAACACGGCCACCCACATCACTGACCACATTCATGAGTGGCGTCGACGCCGAAGCCCGCCGAAGCCTCTGCAAAATCAAGTTAGACGACCGTATCTTCCTAGATTGGTTTCTAAAATCCCTTCTCCCTCTCATTGCGAAGGATGTGGCATCCGAAAGAACCCAGTCTGAAGAAGCGTCCATCCTCAAAGCCCAACAGTTTGATCTCATTTACGCCCAGTCGGGTTATCTGTATACCATTATACCGGACACCCCTCGGGGCGAGTCATCCCAACATGATGCGCCGGGGGCATCCCATGCCGCTGATGGCATCATTGGTCATATGGCCTCGCATCCCCAACTCTTTTCCATTACACATCCTAGCCATAGTCCCGACCTTTCGCGGGCTACCTCTCAATCTGGAGCAACCAGTTCATATGCTCCCATGGCACATCACCACCATACCCATGGACCTTCATGTCCACCTCAGTGTTTTGGTCATGCACCACCTGCATACGCCCCCCCATCTGCACCTCAACCAGTGTACTATCCACAGCAAGCTGTGGAAGCTAACCCAACACCTCCAATAGCTCAGGGTTACCAACAACCCCAGCAGGCAAATGGACCACCTCCAGCCCCACAGGCTTATTATCCACCACAACCTGCTCCCGCACCTGCAGCGAACTAAAATCCTCCCACTGCTCAATGCCAAGTGTACACACAGCACAACCAGCCCCAGAACCAAAACAACCAGCGCAACCAAGGTGCACAACAAAACCGTGGTAGAAGTCGTAACCGCGGTAATAACCAACAACATCAGCAAGGTCCTCCACCTCCTAATCCTCCGCAGAATAACAATGCTGCTCCTCTCAACCACAATCTGGATCGGAATCCTAAGCAGCCTAGAAATAATAACCTTAGAACAAACCACCCTTGTTCTATCTGCGGGGTCTATGGTCATTACACGCATTCTTGCCCACATTTGGAGCGAGCTCGGCAACTCTGGACCGACGATGCCCATCGTCAAGGGCAAGCGGCTCCTCAGCCGCCACCCAACCCTCCACCACCTCAACATCAACCCTTGGTGCTGCAAAACCCCTTTCCAAACCAGGGTGTAGTGAACACTCAGCCGTTAGCCCCCCCTCAGGGCAACGTGCCACCACAGCAGATTACTTATGCAGCCCCTGATCAACCCATGTTTGATTCAGGAACTCACCATTTGTTGATGATGTCGACTGCCGATGCCAACCTCCAAACCCGTCGGAACCAATATGGCTCCACTTCTGAAGCCCCTCCCGCCGACAAGAACACTAACGTTAATCCCACATATCAAACGTTACATATACCTCCGGCTCCATTTGATGGCGCTTCCAAAGCACCTCGCTTCCCACTTCGTCGTATCAACAATAATCCCAACGCTCGGGCTGCATCGAATTACAACATCGTAGACGACTTAGCCCAGTCTCCTGCAGCCATGTCTGCTTTAGAAGTTTTGAAAAACTGTCATTCGCAGTGCAAAACTTTGCTCTCTTCCATTGGCGCCATTGACCCCAATGATTCACAGCTGATCGCATTCGATTCAGACCAGTCTGAACCACGCCTGCCTTCCTCTTTAGCATTCCAAGTTTCCGTTTCTGTTCGAAATCTTGTCATCCATCGGTGCATTATCGATGAAGGGGCCTCCACATGCGTCATGTCCACATTCGTTTGGCAGAAGTTGGGATCCCCTACTCTCCAGCAGTCCACCACTGCGTTGCGAGCCTATGATGGTCGTTCGGCACAACCCCAAGGTCTTTTAGCCAATGTTCCCGTCCAGCTGGCGGGTAAAACTGTCCGCATTGACATTGAGGTCATCAATGCCCAACTAGACTATAACCTTTTACTTGGTCGTAGCTACATGTTTGCCATGCGGGCTGTTGCCTCATCTGTATTTCGCACCATGCAGTTCCCCCATGAGGGACACGTGGTCAAGGTCGACCAGCTCACCTATTACGATCCCAAGGCCCCCGCCACACCTGAAAATGTTCTCCCCATGGTTGAACAACCTGTTTGTGGTGCAACTACCTCATTCATTTCCTCAGTAGGACCCGGACTTTACTCCGAGGCACCGATGACCTCTACATTCCAGTCCATTCCACCACCGTCACCGGAGGCCCACGTCGCGAACCTTTGCACCCTTTCACAAACACCTGGTAATCAACCCTCTTTGTTACCCAAACCACCATCGGTCCCTAGTCACATTGGGGTTACACCCATCCACACAATCCCCTTTCTATTTCCTCCTTCAGGTGTAGTAAGCGCCCCGGTTATGGCTACCCTTAGTCTCCCCGGGTTAACATTGGGATTACCCGTGTGGTATATTACGCCTCCCGTTCCTCCACGACACCAAATGTCATCCTGCAACCCATTGTCACGTCTACCCAACCACCTCCCGGTATCACGACTCCTTCGTCGTCGATGAATCCCCCTCCATTCGTCAGGCCCACTGGGGGCAGAGGCCCACAACCATACACTGCGGTACCCCCACCCAAAGTAGTTAAACCTCCTCCCGTATTTCGTGCTCCTCCAAAATGCTTGCTGTGTGATGAGTTAGGCCATCCAACCCATCAGTGTCCACAGTTACCTGCATTACAGGAACACATGCAAATGTTGGACAACGACCCCAACATCCCGGTGGTCAAACTAGATCCAAAACCCATGCCTCATGATAAATCACTGCGTACCAACCACCCATGTACGATATGTGGTATTTACGGCCACTACTCCCATCACTGTCCTGACATCCCAGATTACAGAGCAGCTCTCTACGAGATGAACAATTTGGACCTTGAGACGGCACCCCCTACTATCGAGGAGATCTACCCTCCCACATCATCCTCATCCGGAGAGATTAACACCATCTACATGATCTCTTCGACTACCACTACCTCATCACTTGATTTGACCACTCAAAGCTCCCGCAATGATGAAGAGGTTATCGAGACTCCTACTGCCCTTGATTATCCCGGGGAAGACATGCACCATCGTCCATACTTCCTCCCGGAAGTGACTTCATCCACCACCGCTACCCAATCCGCGGTTGAGTCCAAAAATTTCCTTCCTACTAGAGTCGACTGGTTAAAGGATCTAATAGCCGATATTTCTCCTATCATCCACATTGACATCTCTGACCCACTTGGTGCCCTTCATACCATTACATTAGGAGCTTCCCACAGTGAGCATGAGATCGGAGAATACCACCAACTGTTCCAAGAATTCACTGACGTCTTTAATTGGCCAGATATCGAAATGCCTGGCCTTGACCCCGCCATTTATACAATCTCCACTGGATACCCCTCTGTCCGGTCGGCCCCTTCCCTTGATCCCGTTCACACACATGTTCCACTCTGCTACGTCGGTTTTGTTGATGGTGCAAGCCGTTGGTCCCCCAATCTGGCCTCCGCAGCTTGGGTAATATATTCCTCTTCACATGAGTTGATCCACATCGACAGAATGTGTTTGGGTGCCTCTACCAACAACCAGGATGAATATGATGCCGTGACCGGTCTCTTGGCCACAGCTCTCCAAATGAGCATACGTCACCTTAACATTTTCTTGGACTCACAACTCCTAGTTTCCCAACTCAACAATGATTACCAGGTACGCGATCCCTGTCTGTTCAGAAAATTTTTGCGCACTAAACAAATGATTCGATAGTTTGAATCCATTTCATTCACACATGTCCCAAGAAACCTCAATAGTGTAGCAGACCACATGGCCAACAATGTACTTGACTAGCACTCCAATCGCATCATACCATAAACAAATGTGCATCCACATGCATAACATGTGCCTCCACGGGCATATACCAAAACAAAATGTGCATCCACATGCATGACATGTGCCTCCAAGGGCATATACAAAAAAAAAAACAAATGTGCATCCACGTGCATAACATGTGCCTCCACGGGCATACAGAAACTCAAACATGCCTCCACAGGCAAACATAAAGACAACAAATGCATCCACGTGCATACACGACTATATACCATCATCAAATATATACATATATATACATCATCGTATAGTCAAAACATGTCATAGGTGCCCTCAGCACCCAATATACAAAAAAATACATCAGCCATACAAAAAGAGTTTCCCCATATGCTCATCAGCATTTGGGGGCAAATACATATCATCTAGTCATGAGGATCCCTGGGCTCCTCTGGCGCCTCCTCCGCTGGCCCCGCCGGATCATGGCGAGCCCGAACTCTCCGCTCTGCTGGCCCTGCTGGATCATCCCGTAGGCGGATCCTCATCTCAGCCGGCGCTGCCGGCTCATCCCGAGCACCACCCCTGTGCTCTGCCACAAAAACCGCTGTCCTCAACAGGAGCGACCGCCACTCAGGCAGCGCCTCGAAGCAACGCTCCACGACATCCCAGTCCAGGTCTCTCCAGCCATCCTCGGGGAGTCCAGCTAGAATCATGTCGAATGTCTGTCTGACACCCTCTATAGCATCGTCTCGAGGGCCAACCCCTCTCCCACGAGCCGCAAATCCTCCACCACGTGGAGGTGGTACCGCTGCAGGTGGATGAGCGACCACCATCGCCCGCCCCTGACGAGCCACGTAGTCGGCCGGTGGTACATGCCCAACATCTGCACAATGCAAATAAACCATCATATGCAACTATAATCATAGATGATAAATCAAACAAAACATGATATAGTATAAAATAAAACAAAAAACATACCGTCTAAACTCCAGGCCTGTCCTGGGGCACGAGGCATCTCTGGGTCGCCTCGATAGTCCATGCCGGCATAGGGGTAGTCCTCAATCGACAGAGGCATCTGCTCCCACCTCTCATAAAAATCCTCCGTAAAGAAACCGCGGACACCACCACCGCCACGAGGCATCATCTGCCCCCACCGCATCATGCGAGGCTCACTCACCAGACCAGCATGAATGGGTACCCGCGGTCGCAAGGTCGGCAACCGCTCGAAGAAAAAACAGCATAGAAAGGAGGCATAACAGAACTCTCCTCCCTCTCGACTGGCCTTGTCCAGATCTCTCCGGACACCAGCCAGAAACATCTGCCCCCAGGCATAATAAGTCCCCCGAAGAACAGAGTCCACCAACATCGTTTGTCCCCCAGACAAACGATGTGGCGCAGCAGCACCCAATATCCGCAGAACACATGCCCCAACAGCCCGCATATCCCACTCACGTATGGATCGCAGACTAATAGAGCCGTTCTGCAAAACGGCATCATTAACACAAAAGGTCTGTAACAAATCCTCCATATCTACACCCTACGGGATCCTCGGCAAGAGATCACCCACCTCCCCCAAACGAGGCAACCCGGTCAGAAAATAGACATCCGTAAGGGTGATCTCTAACCTCTCACTGCCAATAATAAAAGCACCCTCCGCCGGCACCCACCAACTCACTAACTTGTTCAGGAGCCGTCTCACTGAACGAATAGGTGGGATCTGAGCGAACTTCAAGAGTCCGCTCACCGCTAGAGTCTGCCGCACCCCTGGATCATTCTGAATCCGCATCATCAGATCATCATTGATCTCCCGCTCTCGCCATGAGGCCAATGGTCTCCTCAACATCCTGCCAAAAAACAGAAGAAATTTTTTAGCCCCAGCAAAAATTTTTTTGCAAAAAAAACCATCGCGGCTTTTCCATTGAAAACCGCGATGACCATCGTGGCCTTTCCATTAAAAGCCGCAATGATCATCGCGGCCTCCAGTCAAAAACCCGCGATGAACATTGCGGATTTTTGCCAGACAGTCGCGATGAACATCACGACTATCTCCCATGAACCCGCGATGAACATCGCGGGTTCCAACCTCACAGTCGCGATGAACATCGCGACTGTCAGCCTAAAACCCGCGCGGTTCATCGCGGGAAGAGATCTGAAACCCGCGATATTCTATGTTGGAAGGTCAACGTGGAATTTCACGGCCTTCAGGGGCCCGCCACTGACAAAAAATGACATAATTGAAAAGGCTAAGGCGAAACGGGTTACCTGAAACTCGTAGAATTGAAAACCAATGGTCAAATCTCCCAGAAATCGAGAAAGAGCTCTGACTGCTCTGCCAAACTCGCATGTAATAATGACAAGTCATATGGGCCCCACGCCCTATTTATAGAAATTCCACCATTTTTCCAACCGCCATTCCGGTCTCATACGACATCCGTTTCTCAAACCGTTGGTACCATTGGAATCAGCGCAGCGAAAACTTCATGACAGTTCTTTCCTTTTCCAGTTTTCACCAGCTCCATTTTTTGACCATTTTTTGGGTGCCCTCGTCGCCTCGATTTGCGTGCCACATCGGCTGTCATCCATTTTTTACGAGTCTTATATCGCCGGATTCAGTTTTCCACGCTCGTGATGATGCTTGAGATCATTTCTCGCTCTCACGCCTAGATTTTTTGAGCATTTTTTCCCATGCCCCCCTCGTCACCTCGGTTTGCGTGCCACATCCGCCGTTCTCCATTTTTTGATAGTCTTTATATCGTCAGATTCAGTTTTCCACGCTCGTGATGATGCTTGAGATCATTTCTCGCTCTCACCCCGAGATTTTTTGGACATTTTTTCCATGCCCCCTCGTCGCGTCGGTTTGCATGCCACATCTGCTGTTCTCCGTGGTTGACCATCTTTATATCGCCGGATTCAGTTTCCCGCACTTGTGATGATGCTTGAGATCATTTCTCGCTCTCACGCCCATACTTTTGGGGCATTTTTTCAAAATTCCCTCTCATTGCCTCGGTTTGCGTGCCACAACGGCCGTAACCCCGTTTGTGACAATCTTTATGTCACCGGATCCAGTATCCCACACACATGATGATGTTTGAGACCTTTTCTCAGTCCCATGTATCCATTTTTGTTTGGTATAATTTTATCCCTTTTTCGGGCCGAGCAATCCCTTTTTATGAAAAAGGCACTTAGGGAGTTTCTGTTAAGCTCTTTTCTGACTCCTAAAACAATGAAAAGATCGCCGAGCAACCTTGCTTCGTTTCATGCTCGCTAAAAGTATCTGAAAATGCGTCTACCTGGTATAAGTTTACCCATTTTCCGGACCTCGTAGACTAATTACGAAAAAGGTATACTCTAGTCACATCGGCTAGAAGAGTTCTCCATCCGCATCATTTTATGCTTTTTCGGGCCTTGGAGACTAAACTCATGAAAAAGAACACCAATGGAGTCCACTTACCGCTTTCAGACTCTCTAAACATGAAAGCGACCACGAGCAATCACCATCCTGGGCTCGTAAAACCAACAGGACAGTAGTCATAACCACTGCAGAGTCTTCTTATCGCTTTCAGCCTCCTTAAAAATGAAAGCACCAATGAGCACGAACAGTCCTGGGCTCACAAAATCCACAGGACAGTACCATTTCAGAGCACACTTTTATCCCTTCTTGGAGCTCATTAAAACTACGAAGAAGGACCCAATGGTGCTTCTCGGTGCCACAACAGATCACGTCTACTCATATGGCAGCTTCCCCATTTTGGTCGCCTTTGTTCAGAGTATTCTGCAGTATGTCACCCTGAGAACCCCTCGACATCACCCACCAGCTTAATTCCCCCCCAGAGTCAATGCATACCTTTCAGTCCTTAAAAGCTATGATCCTCAAACCTATAAGTCAGTTCCCTACGCTGCCAGGTCAACCATGTCATCATGCTCTGAACAAAGGAAGTTTGAGTCTACCCACTATATGACCCCAGTTACTTCCCATCCCCACAAGTATGTCAGTCCTACCATCAGTACTACCACACTTCAGTTCTACACCTCGCGCTCCTATCAAGGAACCATCATTGCCTTGTTAGTTGCTGGTCTCCCTCTGTCGACGACAACCACATTTATTCCAGAGGACAGACCTAGAGGTCCCTGTGTCTTGGACTCATCACCATTTATGATGAGTGCCTATGAATCATTTCGAGAAGAGCCCTCAGTGCCTCTCCAAATGGTTGTTTCTCACATGCTCGACTTCAACACCTTGATCACATCGTTGAGACTCGCACAGGGCATAGGTTCGTTCACTTATTAGTCGAAGACCCCGGATACCTTCTGACTCCTCCACATTTGAGAGTCGACCTATGGATACAACCAGTTACACTGTTCCTATAGATATCCGGGTTGCGTATGGCGACAGTATTCAGATGTACCCCAGTTTTTTACTCCCTCGAGTATACAGTTACAGATACTTCTCAGAGATGGCTCACAGTCATTACGTCCCTACAGATGTTGGATACCTTCAGTTCCAACAATTCATCAGTTATTCCAGTGTATTAGTTATTGAGATCAGCCATGTCATGATCACGAGTACATCCCAAAATAATGTACCCTCTGGACCATTATGATGTACCAGTATATTTTTTATGTATTAGATCCCCCTTCTTGGGACTAATTGTTATGTATATGTCTTCATACGAGCATGGGTATGCCCGCCTCGTCCATTATAAGAGATTATCCCTCATTCATATTGAGGCAATGTAATATTTGTTTTTTTTTGCAGCTTCCATGGGATGCGGATCCAGTCTCCAATCGGTCTCTTCTCCTCCCTACAACCCCAGAAAAAAGACAAAAGAACTATGATGTCTATCGGCCATACGATGAGCTCCTGCCCTCACACATCAGGGGGCAATCTGTTAACACCCAAAAAGTGTTCACTAGCTCATTCCCTTATTCACATGACCCATTTGTCCACTTTTCCACCATCTGAGCCTCTGAAGCCAACAAAAGGTCACCAAAAGACCTTGGTACACCCCTTTTTCCCACTCAAAAAGATTATTTTTCCTAAAAAGCATAAAAAAACCTAAACCAAAAGACCTTGGTACACCCCTTTTTCCCACTCAAAAAGTTTATTTTTCCTAAAAAGCATAAAAAACCCTAAAAAAGGGTCCAAAATTCCCAAAATATTAAAAAGGGAATAAAAATATTAATTTTATTCAAAAAAGGAAAAAGGAGGGAGAAGTACCTAAACCATGTTGGTCAATACCATTTGGTTTCCACAAAACCACAAATGGTATTCCCCACCTATAAAAAGGTGGTAGGGGCTCCTCATTTCACATCCATCCATTATCTCATCCTCATGCTGCCGAAATCTCCCTTGAGTATTTTGGCCATTGTAAGCAACCTTGGAGAAGGAGACCTCTTGGAGCTTGGAGCTACTTATCTTGGGAGTTGCTCTACATCAACCTTCACCATTGGAGGTATTACTATTGCAAGCATTAGCTTGCCCCATTTTTAAATACAAATTTATTCTTTCATATTTTCTTGTTCTTGTTTTTAAAATATTTCCATTATTTGCTTATATTCTTGCATAGATCCATGATTAGTTTTGTTTAGATTAGTTTCTTGTTTAATTCTATTGAAACTGCTGCTACTAGTTAGCAGGTGCCCATAGCACTAAGCCTGGTTGCAAAACCGGGCCAACAACTATGGATCAACAAATACTATGGGACAACTTACAAAGAATATGCTTCCAACAACAATATACTAACAAAGTAAATAGAAGGGTTGACATGGGTTCTTAACAGATGCTTGACCATCAAGGTGGTCCATTTCCTCAAGGTAAAAAAGAGGAGCATCCTCCAATTGAAGCCAATTGGATGTAGGATCTATCTCTGCATCTTCCAAGTTTAGGTCAATACTTGAATGATACCAAACCTATCATCGTCATGATATAGGCCTATAATACTCACTTGCTGAGTAAAACCCCACAATTTTGAATGCCTTAGATATCAAACAACATTGTTGGATGGACTTAGATGGATTAATCTGTCCTCATGTAGGATTGTTGGTTAGTCTATTTGTCACTTGGCAAAGGAGAAACTAGCTCAGATAGGAAATAATGATTGAAAACCCACCAAAACTTCCTTTTAAAGACAAAATGGGCTTGATCCGAGTCAAATTG
This sequence comes from Larix kaempferi, assembly GCA_027924585.1. Lineage (NCBI taxonomy): Eukaryota > Viridiplantae > Streptophyta > Pinopsida > Pinales > Pinaceae > Larix > Larix kaempferi. Next base: position 811,440 of record BSBM01000314.1, read on the forward strand.
AATCAAAGTCATCAAGCCAAGTTAAAATCATGAGTTTGACTCTGTTGACCAAGTCAAACTCAGTCAACCCAAGTTTGACTCGAGAAGGTTTGAATCATCTCTTTTGACTATCGATCAAAGTAAAACTCATGATTTTAAGGTTTAAATAGTGATTTATGTTATGATGGGACACAGTGCCTTTCTGATTCAGATTTTTCATGGCTAGAAGTAATTTTCTTGGGTACCCTCAAAATTGTGATGCAAAGCAATCATAAATTCATACCAAGTAGTTAGATTCAGCTGATTAGCTTCATCCCATTAATCTTCCTTTATTTAACACCAATCAAATGTAGGGCCTTCTCATTGTAGGGTGGCCAATTAGATTATCCTGCATAGAGTTTAAAACTTTAATCAAAAGAAACATGACAACTTTCCTATAGATGCCCTTGGTTTAGTCTCTTCATTAACCCCATCAAACTTGGGAATGGGAATTCTCTCAAGGAACAATGGATCGATGTGATTTGCTTCTTGATTATCTTGATTGCCATTATTCCCTTGATTGACCCTCCTCCCAGTAGTGTTTCCTACAAAAGGGCTTCGATTATGGTCATGTCAATTTGCCTCCCTTCTCTATCCCTGGGGTCTTTGTTGACCTTCATTACTACTCCCATATCCCTATCCTCCTCTGTCCATTGCCACAATCAATATAGGTATGGATTGATTCATATGTAACATGTTGTCCTTTATACCATCCATGGTATTCCTTATAGCTTCATGCACTGATAATGCTATTTCTGACTTCTAGTTATCATCCCCACGAGAAGCTAAGAATGAAGCCATTGTTGATGTCTGCCCACAAGGCCAAAAAAGTGGTTCTGATACCAATGTTAAGAGCCTGAATTTAAATCTGATCTTTTAAACCGAATGAGACTCGGTGGAAATTGGGAACTTCAAGATTGATATGAACTCTGAATCTAATAGGGTGCTATATTCAATAGTACATTTGATACGAGATTCTATTGTGCTGTCAGTAGGGTAATAGCCAGCAGTGGTAACAACACATTAATATTTGAAAACCATAGCACATAAAGACCCAAACTTTCCAAGAAGATATGGATGTCAATCCAAGAACAATATAGATGTTACTCCTCACCAATAATATTCTCTTGCAGACTACCTACAATAACACCTTCCCCCGAAAGACTCCTTTCTAATACCTAAGGGCTTCTTTATAGTTAATGATCCCACTTTAGCTTCTTTGTCTTTTGCATGTGGGATAACCATATTTTACATCAAATTTCATAACTAACAGAAACAGTACAAGTAATTGACATAAATTTTATCTTTCCATAAAATTTGTTAGACAAAAGAAATTATAAACTAACAAAAAATTATAATGACCCACACAGAGTAACAATACATAAGATTGAAGCAAGTTATATTTAAACATAGTAACAGACCCACTAGCGCTAGTGATTAGGAGTCGCTACCGGTGAGTTTGAGTCACTAGCAGTGAGTCAAATCTGGGTCAGTATCATAACTGCTCAGTTTTGGCAGCAAAATGAGTTGAATTCGTAAAGGTCAAACTAGTGGTATTTTCAACCATGATAATATCTCGGGTTGGATTTCCATTAAATTAAATCTTCCTTCTAGGCCTAAGCTGTACCACATCCTCTTTTTAAGTATTGGCCTCATTATTCATTATATTGCATTTGATTTTGATGCTTTCATTGGATACTCAAATAGTTTGCGTGAATCGGTTTGCTTCAAAAGGTTCATTATAGATTCTCCATGTGCAAGAGCTTATGCACTGATGATTTATTTTTCAATAGGTTCACATTGATATTTATGAACAACTTTCTGGAGTTGTGTGCTAAACAAGTTACAACATATGGTTCACCTCAATAGATAAAAATTTCCTGCAAACCAATACTAGAAAAATTTTAAAAAATTTCTATTCAGACCAAAGTTAGATAGTACAACATTAGATCTTGGAATGAGATGGAGGTATAATTTCTCCTCATTTCAAGAAGCACTGGGAAATTCCTATGTAAAATGGACTATAATTATCTCTAAAGTGCACAACCTTGAAGATCATATATTTGTGTACATGGAGACGGCTTTAGTGTTTTAACTTTCACCAAACTAACTTTATCATGGAAATGGAACTGAAAAGAAGCCACACCCCTATATGTATTCGCTAATAAAAGGACATCAATTTCATATGGCTAAGACCTTTCAAGGCCTTACCTCTACAGAGGGTTTAGTGTTCATAAAAGTCTGTAAAGTCAAGATAGTAAAAAATATTTCTGTAAAAAAAATACATAGTTGTGAAGTAGTTTAGTAGATATCATCGCAACTAGGTAGACTCAAACTAATACCGAGACTCAAGAGGCAATAATTAGCAGTAACAGACAAACAAATCTAGTCTTTATTAGAAGGAAGATGGAGCCATGTTGTAACGGCCCTGGAAATCGTAGTTTTTTTTCCTACCATGATATGCAAAAATATCTATAAAACATTTGGCAAAAATATTGAAAAATAGAAGTGTGCAACAGACTCGATCTGTTAATATTGTGCCTAATGCTCTAAGTCTATCTTGGCAGAGCCAATATCACTATGGAAAGGAGCCAATTTACAACTTGGATTGGCATGTCTATTCAAATTAAGTACGAGCTTTTGTACATTGTCTGTGACGATATAAATTAAGTACGAGCTTTTATACACCTCTAGGGAATCTCTACTTCTACCCCTACCCTGCAATTCAACAAGCTTGCAGATCCTCTATGGCCTGTCAATACTTAAAGATTAGTTTAACATATCACATTTCTGGTAGAAAACAATTGAGCATCATCCACAAGATACAATCCACTTTTCAATGTAACATAAAACATGATAATGGCATTAGACGATCAACAAAAAATAGGAAAATTGCAAAAGCCTGAGTTTTTTTTTACCATTAGCCAAAAATTCAATCAGAGATGAAAAGGAAACACATACCATGATACAACCACGGAAGAAATTAGACAATAATAGGAGAAAACGATTGATTTCATTTAGGAATCACTAAAGAGCTAGATTAATGCATTACACTCTGATTTACAAAAAGATACGCCCGTGCCCCTATCACTTCCATTATTATGTTGATACCCCCTATCACTTTCATTATTCTGTTGATTTCCTCTTCTTAAATATCTACAACCCCAAGGTTTGGGATGAAACGAAGGAACCAATGAATGTTGAAAGGAAAATCTTTTTTCTGGGCTTCATTTTGTTTGTCAAAGTGGGCCAATCTAATGATCCTGCAACTCCACATCCATTGTAAACCAATCTTTATATCAAATCATTGGTTTAAGCTCTTCAATATGAAGGCTCTCATGAGAAAAAATGGTCAATGCAACCGGTTATTAAGGCACCCGAATTGGAATATCACTCCAACCTAAATATAATAATCAGCGATTGAAGCGAAGAAACTCACTTGTCATTTCGAACTGTTGTGATCACTGCAATGTTTGGCTCGGGAAATTAAAGGAACTTGTTCTGAAAGCCATTGGTACAAATATTAAGATTGAAAATCCATAGGCATGGAAAACCACATCAAATGAGATTTTTGCACAAGGACATCATAGGGCAATGCAAGTGCAATTTTGACATATTAATTCATTCCATCAATTAAATATAATGTTATGTAATCCATTCGGATCGTGATGACATATACCTTAAAAAGACTGGTCTTGGAAAGTCATTCCAAGTTGTTAATGCTTACACATGCAAACAATAAGAGAGTTGAAGAATGGGCAACCAAACTCACCTATCACAAGTGTTCAACTTGGAACCTTATAGAACCTCATCAGATAAGTAAGAAAAAAACTAAAAATAAGTTTTTTTTTCAAAAAGTGAATTCAACTGAGAGTAAACCTTGTTGTGAATAGCTAAGGCATTAAGGTTCCCAAAGTTATGACTGTTTTGGGACCAAAAATATTACAAATAGAAAGATCCATCTACCAAAAAGAATTTATAAGAGAGAAACCTTCATGGAATATCCAAAGCAAAGGGAGGTTGCCAAACTTTTTAGGTTATTGTGGCACCAAAACCTTACAAACAGGGAGACGTAGTCTATAGAAGATCTAACAAAAGGAAGAAATGAAGGAAACCATATCCAAATTTGTAGAGTTGTTGGGCAATGAAAAAAGAATCTACAAGAAGAGATTCTTCTACAGTGAACGAACAATTAAGTTTATCCTCTTCCTTGCAAAGGAAGGAAGGACGTGGAATGGAGGGAAAAACGAAGTGAATTCCAATTTGAAGCAAGAAAATAATTTTTTTCGAGCAGAACGCGGAAGATTGATAACAGTACATATCCATACAAAAATTTATTTACCTCTTTGATGGTGGGCTACTAATTACAATATCATTCAAATGGTTTTGAATGCGGCCATGAGCTTCAAGCTGGGTTTTAATCTGAAACATAAACCCACATAAAATGAGTTAGTACAGGCCAGTGTAGATAAAAACAAACCATAAAAAAAGCATCCAACCCATAAAAGAAAACAATACTTCCTGATCACATGATTAGATAGATTAGGCGTTGGCGCAGTATACTATACACAATCCGTATGTTCTCCGGATAATTCTAATGTCGTATCCTTTGTCTAAAATGGGTAGGAAATTGTATACCGTAAGAACCTTAAAATTCAGTGAACTTGCCAAAAAAAAGAAATCTTAACAGATGACAGTAGTCTTCAGAAAATAAGGAAAAAACTAGTGACTAAAGAGAGCTTCAAAGAAAATGGAAAGGCATGAGATGATTGTCTGTTAGGTTGCAGAGAAATTAGAACTCGGTCTCCTCACAGTACATTCCTTTGAAAGTGTGCAGGCAGGATGGACATATGGAAATTTTGATAGTAATATACAAGGAAAACTGCCTTCAAAGAATGTCTACAAAACTACCGATCTGATCTATAGAAAGACTTAAAAAGATAGTATAAACCTGACGAACATATGGAAATTTGGAAATTTTGACAGTAATATACCAGGACAACCACCTTCAAAGAATGTCTACGAAACTACCAATCTGATCTCTAACTTATACGACTAAGAAAATTCATTTCTGGACAAAACTTTAAAAAGAAAGTATAAACCTGAGTAGTAAGATTGTTGATGACCTCCCTAGAGGCAGGAGATCTTGGCTAGCTAACTGTAAATGAAGATGGATCGATGAAAGTCTCAACGATCTCCTCTGAAAAATTTCACCTCCCGCGCAATATCCTGCAATATACCCAATTCAACGCTCTTCTACAACTCCAAAATATTGACTGTTTTTACCTCCTGCGCAATATCCTGCAATATACCCAATTCGGCGCTCTTCTACAACTCCAAAAATATTGACACAGGCAGACACTGTAGGTCGTAGCTTGAAGCATTAAATGGTTTATAATGCAGGCTATCACAGAGTAAGTGAGACATTGAATATGAAACGGGCCGACAACGCGGGTTGATGGTTGATGAAGGACATGGCGCATGAAGAAGGTTGACAATTAATGAACGTCTAACTAAAGACGTTTCCTTTTAAGACATTTTAAAAGGAATATATATATTTAAGACAAAACAGTAGTTTCATCTTAAATGTATGTCTTAAAGGACCTCTTGGTGTAGTAGTGGAGCAAAACGCCTGAAAAACAATGGAAGACCACTCAAAATTTCCATGAAAAACCACTAAGTCTTTTGAATTTTTTGGAAAATTGAAATGAATAGACACGTATACGTATAAATACAAGACTTCTGAATGTTTTGGGAAATTGAAATGAATAAACATGTACACGTTTATAAATATAAAAACTTCAGGTCTCCCCCGTGGGCATTCTTGAAAAAAAACACTTATAAAGAAAATATATATAAAACACTTACGAATCACCGCTAGTTTAGACTAATGAACGATTCACCAACGAAGGTGACTTTATTTCAATAGTTGGCCACTATAGATTGTATGTGTGGATGTTCATCTATTATAGAATCCACTCCACTACTGAACATATTGTTGTAATAATCAACTTCTGTGGTTAGACTTATTAGCCTTGGTTTAGGGATTCTAAACTCATGTGTCAATAAATATTTTGTAAAGCACTTAGTCCATTACCCAATTTTTATGTCCTCCCTTGCCAACACACTTTGTAAATTGCCGAACATTGGTTGCAAATCATCGAACATTGATTATAAATATGATTCTTCATCGTTTTCCTTATTATTCTATTTAGAGGATTACACATACGAAACACCATCAATGGATCTCATAATTATAATGGTTAAGTTATAATAAATAAAGTGATATAGTGAATGCTAGACAAATAATATGATATTATTTGGAGTTTGACATAAAATATAGCTAATAGTTTAGAGTCCTTTGTATACAAACATATATATAAAGTGCTTTGTTTACAAACATATATATATATGATTTTTCATGCTTTTCCATTCTCCGTTATTTTTGTTTTTCAATAATATATATTATAATTTTTCTCTAAATAAAATTTAGAATATTAAAATTGAGAAATTTAGTTTTTTAAATTTGTAAATTAAAAAATATAAATTATATTAGAAAAAGCACATTATAAAATATTGTATTGATCTGCAATGATGTGAATAAGGTAACATTATTTGAAACTTAATATAAAAAATTTGTATTGATATACAATTGATATCTATCATCCTTGTCCTTGTCGTCTTGAGTTTTATATCTAATTATATACCTAATCAAGAGGTAACGAAAACAAATGAGAATGTGTATAGTATATGTAACTTTATCTTCTAATGTATAGAAAGAAAACACATATCTATAATATGTGTCAGATTTGATTTTCCAAGCGAATGTTTTCCTTATGGGAACATTTGTATGATAGTACCATGTCTTTGATGAATTGTTGCTATTGCATTTATATGTATACATTTTAAGAAACTGGCTATATTTTGCGAATTCGTTATTTGAAAGTAGTTGTGATTTTTTTTTATAATCCTTATGCCTGACAGTATGATAGTTGCTTTGTGAAGAGCTTCGAATACTAATTTCTTTAATGATGGAAACAAAATATGGGGTAAAAACTAGAAATTTATGTTTAATTTAGACAAATTATGTTGAATTGGGAGGTCGTAAAGACATTTTCTTTGTTTGCTACATGGGTTTAGTGTTTATTGTTGTATAATACAAAGTGTAGAGAAGTGAGGCTTAAATCCTTGGTTGGTAAGGGATATGCTTCTTTTTATGTTAGGACACTAATGGAGTATAAAAAATTGGATAAAAGTAGGATTCTTAAATTTATGAAATTAATCTTAAGTAAATGCGGCATATATGTCTATGTCTCTCCAGGTTCGCAATAATGGTATTTACTTTTATGTGGAAGCTGTGGTATGAACCCCATACATAGAGAATCACAATAGTATGATATTTATTTTCACTATGAAAGCTATATACTTCACTTTAAAAAGGTGTATGAACTAGCCATAAAAATTTCAATGATGCTGCTATTTAGTTATGGGAATGTCTCCCCCTTATCAACAATCATATACACTAAGTTGGGTAACCTTATGGAGCAGTAAATGAGCTATATCCTATTACAGGATCATGTAGCAGCCTTAAAGCATACTTGATTTTATACTCCCAAATTTCAATCATCACAATTATGAAAACTTCATTGCAGTAGGGTAACTTATATATAAAAATGTTATTATTGACAGGTACATATTTAGGCAAAACGTTCATTGAAGGGGAATGTTAATCCCTAAAATGTCAAAAAATAATAATATGATGGGTAAGATTGAGGTGAAATTCCAACATTGCTATGGATCAATACCATGGAACATATAATACTATGGGATAATACAAACTATGAATCAATACCATGGAACATATAATACTACGAGATGACTTACAAAGCATATGCATCCAACAACAATATACTAACAAAGTAAATAGAAGGTTTGACACGGGTCCCTAACAGTTTTTATCATCGCTAGATGACATTCAATCAAATAAGTACAAGCTAGCTTCCAAATTCCGTCATAATCTTAAAATGCAACTTCAGTTTTGTCGTTCATCCAAGTTTTATCGATATTTATGACTTGGTATAATATTTTTACAGTCCAAAAGACCTAGAACAGACTCATTGGTTCATTGGTTGTACTTCAAATATTCTTAAATGTTTTGTCGAGCTGTAATTACAGCCTATCCATTTAATTATATATAAATTCCATACATGTATTTAACCTTCCAGTTTTCAAGTGTATAACATTTTTTTTTTGTCTTTAGCATTTAAATAGTATTAATATATAATAATATTCCTTGTTTAATATATTATAACAATTTAAACCAAACTATACAATAAACATTAGAACAAGCTCTCATTAGCATGCAATCGAGCATGACAAGGATTAGAGGGTCATATGATTAGTGGCTATGGTTAAATGTAACTCTTTAACATGCCCTGAGCTAGCATATATCATGCTATTCGAAGCCAAGAGATAAATGCATGCTATGTATAATTCATTTCATATTAATGTTTTATGTTATCACTCTTTTAATAATGTTTTGACTTGATATAAGTATGGTTTTATATTTGCAAAAAAAGACCTTTAGACTCACAGGACATGGTCATGTATGGCCGTGAGGCTTACTAGCCTAGGCTAACACACAATAGTTGAGCAGGTGTAAAGTCTTCATGTGATCATGTGGGACGAGGTTTATTTTTGAGACAAAAATAACTATTCATATATATATACGTGCTTCTTATCTTTATAAAAAAATAATAATAATATTAGAATTAAATATTATGTTTATTTTTTAGACACAAATCACTATATATGAACAAAAATAAACTTAATATTTAATTCTTATATTATTATTTTTCATATAAATAAGAAGCACATAGGGGATATTTAATCTCCTATATTATTATTTTTCTCAAAACATAGAGATAAGAAGTAATAAATAGAGAGGGGAGTTGATAAGGGTGGCCCCACTTAACAATTTTCTTAATCACGTGGTTGATAATGTTCTCACTGAAATCGCAATCAGTTACATAAAATTCAAACGCTTTTTTGGCTCGTTACCCAAGAAAACTAGAGTAAACTAAAGTCCAAAGGGAGTGTTTATATTTATCATATGTGTACCTTAATTTCAAAGATAAAATTGAACACATCCAAAAACAAATTTAAAAAAAATAAAATTGAACCAATACAAAAACAAATTTAAAAAAAATAAAATTGGCCACATCAAAAACCAATTTTATAAAAAAATAATGTTAGATGAAGTGAACTAGGGGAGTAGAGTAGCTTCACTCTAATTGAATAAGACATGCACGTCTGTGTATAAATATATATAATACCAACTATATGGGTTTCGCTTTCTAAGTTTTATAGTGTTATATAAATAAAATAGCATTATCATATTATAATATTATATTTTGAGTGTTGATATAATATTTATAATATTATATATGGGGTGTTATTTAGTTAAATTTAAAAAAAAATTAATATCTGTGAATTTTAGTTATTTATAATTTTTAGATAGAAATTCCATACTTTTTAACAGTTTTATGTTAAAATTATAATTAAATTTTATAAACAAGAAAGATATATTGTACACCAAATTTCTAATATAAATATAAAAATAAGTTAAATATATGTTATAATAGTTTGAACAAAATTATCAATTTATGATTTATAATAAATAAATTTTAACATAATTGAAGAGAAATTGCATCTAGTAATATCAACAACTTTGTACTCAAATATATTGTAACATAATATTTCAAAAGTCTTGAAACTTTCATTATATATTCATGTTCTTGTATCCTAGGTATGAAATGACATTTAGCAATATTAACCATTACTCATTTCCCAAAAAAATATGCTTACATAATATTTGAGAGAACTTAGACTTTTCACTAAAGACCATAGTAACATAATTCATGTAAGAATATGATACTAATACGATTTAATATGAAAAAAAATGTATAATGGAAAAATCTATTATAATAAAATACGAAAGTATACTCCTTATATATAATACTTTTAATAAAATATTCACAAATATATCATAAATGTACATGGACATTTATATAATAAAATTAAACATATATTTAAGAAACAAAAATATAAAATCTCAAAAACCTCTATATGGGATGTGAAAAACAACAACTATTTATTAATATTTATTTTAATAAAAAAGTATGAAGTTGAATGGTATTTTTATTTTATAGTATTTAAATAATTATTTTTTAAAATTGGTTTTCAAATTTTAATTATCCACTAATAAGAATTTATATTCGTATTACACCTATCCGACAATTCAAATTTTTTCCGAGTTTCAATTCACAAAATAGCAATACGGTCCAATTCTTCTCCTATGTTAGAGACTTATGTCCTTTTGTGTTGATTAGAACAATCAATATGGTCAAAGAGGAGATAATGATGTTTTATACCTCATTTTGATATTGATGAGGTTTTGTATAGTACAACTTCTAGTTGTTGGAAATCATGAAAAGTTGCATTTGACAAAAAAAACTATATTTTTCTTATAACTATGTTTTAATTACCATATAAATAAGAAAACTAATTCGTTGGAAAAAAAAATAAAATAAGAAAACTAATTCGTTGGAAAAAAAATAAAATAAGAAAACTAAGTTTCCATAAGACACTTGTATAATTCATTTTTTACTCTTTCTACAAATAATTAAGAAATTAAGGCCTTACTTTATACTTGAAGCATATATTAAATATTCAAAACAAAATTAATAATTAAAAACAAGAAAATGATAAAAATAGTTTTACTTGGTTTATGTTTGGGCCTAAGAGGCTCATTCTACAACCTAGTAGGGGAAGATGTGTAACTCCTTCTGTGCTCATCCTAGCACTGACACATGTTCTTTTAAAAAAATTATAAAATATTATCAAAAATAACATGTCAACTATTTAAATATTTACAAAAGAATATATATATATATGCACACAAATTAGATCCCCTTCTAAAAAGGTGTTTGCACTTCTAGCTTAGTAGATCCCCTTTAAGATGGATCTATGCTGGTATTATCCAAGTTGACTTAAAAACCAAGAGAATGATAAAAGTAGAGCTCACATTAAACCTTTCCTATATTAAGCACACCAAATACATCAAATCCATGGATATGCTTCTATGGACAAAAAATATATTTTATATAGTGTTCGTTTTGCTTTCTTGTTTTTATAATTTAACATTTAACTTCCATTTACTAGTAATTGTCTTTTTCACTTCCAATATGATATCATTTCAATAATCTCTATTTCATTAAAATTAATGATAACATTCTATACTTAACACTTAGCATTCATCCTTCATACATGACTCAATATTACTTTTAGTTGCACACCAATATTCATATATACAAAGTTTAACATAAAATTGTTACAAATGGACTGAATGTTACCACTAAAGCATACCAATTTCTATCTAGTTCTAATTATTTATTCTTAAAATAAAATAGTTATTATAATAATATAGAATGATCTCAACTTGATTAGTGAAAAGTAATTTTTAAATTTTTTTTTAATGAAAATGATTTAATGTGAATCTTGAAAAGCTTTGAAAACATCAAATATTATTCATACATTGTAACTGATTTAATGCCCTTCATGAAGGGACAGAGGACTTTTAAGAGCCTTCAAAGCTTCAAATATTACCTTTGCATGATACATAGATCTAAGAATTAATTCAAATATCATATTGAGCAAGTTGTACAATTAACATAATGTCCACTATTGATATAAGATAAGATTCTAGATTGATATTAATAATTATTTTTTAAATGCAATGATATAAAACGATGTGGTAGCAATACCCATCTAGACAAGTATGATGGGAAATCACCTCCCCATTAATAAACTACACCATGTAGCCCTCAAGGCCTCACTGACTCTAAAACTTCTCCTCCCTACCTATACAATTGCAAAATTGTTCTTATATGCATTTATGGGTGGTGCCCCTATTTGCTACTTTGTTGTTGCTTCTTGCACCCAGCTGTCAATTTACTTTGTATGCACGGGTTTCCCATCTCAAGATATTGTCGAAGGAACATTAAATAACCCTATCTACAACAAAAAATTGTGCCACACAAACCTAATTACACTTTGAAAATGATCAAAATAAACATGATATTGTATGATTTCAACTTGAAAATGGTATAATGCCTTCCATGAAAGTGTGAAAGGCTCATGAGGGCTTCAAATTTAATCCCTTGGATATAAAAGATTTGCTATCAATCTATGGATTTCTAAATGTCCCTACCAATACAATATAGGTGGTTGCAAAGCTTCTTTCCAAATACCAAACCACTGGAAAATCCTATCTTAAAATTGAAACATCATATTTGTAAGTCTTCTCCGTTACTACTACAACATAATATCAATTCATTTTTTCGAACAACTTAGCCAAGTTATAGTATATACTATATTTACCAATTTCACATAATTCAAATGTGAAACACCGAACAGAAATACAATTACATATGTGATCACTAATGCCCTTGGAACGGAGCAGTACAAGGAACAATCAAAACGCCCTTACTTGCTGCTGAATCCGGCAGCTCAAGAATTGATGAAAAATTCTTTAAATCGCAATTTCAATTGCTTAAATTGCGATTTGAGTAGTTTTAAAATCAAGCATTAAGTTTAGGGTAGATCATCGTGATTGTTGAAATAGCAGCATTATAGAAATTGTAATTTGCGTAGATCATCGTGATTGTTGAAATAGCAGCATTATAGAAATTGTAATTTGCGGACAAAATTTAAACCATTTATTAAAAAACCACAGGAAAAATGAGACGTTTTAGGTTGTTTTTATCCTAAGCGCCTTGTAACAGTTGAAAAGGGTGACGGCCAAGTTCTATGCAGAATGAGATTCGAATCCTTCATATTCTTCGTCTGAAAGTTGCATCGACAACATTGCAATCAGCAGGATACAATGAGAGCTCATATTGAACTGTTAATCATCTCACTGGTCACAATGGCAGTGGTGTTTGACGTCATAGGCCTCGTACCGCTGCGAAATCATCACTTGAACGGTAGATGTAACGTAGGAATTACCCTCGCATTAGGTTTCGGTGAAATCAGAGTCGTACAAGATGGCCAACACTGGCGGCCCTAGCTAGTGCAGTCGAGATGCTTGAAAAGGAAATCAGAAAATCACCACACTTGGTTTTACAGAGTGCACCAACTATTGGGCCATCTAACCATCCTTTGGGCCTAGGAAATTCCTGGATTTAAAAAGAAAACACCCGTAAATTACGTTAACCAATGGAAGCCCTAGGGCAGTGGGGACAGCCTGCATACACTCCGAAAAATTTGACAGCCACATGACTCTCCACGGCGTTCTTCCAAGACAACAGGTGAGGCTGATCTTCAGTGGAACCTCCGCCACCATTCTTCACGATAATTGGTTAATGGGTTGGAAACCACACGATAATTGGTTAATGGTTGGAAACCATAATTTTAGTATAAAAAATTATTTTCAGAGATGGATGGTTATATAGATGTGTTTATATTTTAGAATTTGGGGTGGATTAGAGCCTATGCTTTTCCTAGATTGCACGAGGACCAGATAAAAAAGTAATTAAAAATTTAAGATAAAAAAATTATACCTCAAGAAATTGGATCCCTCTCGGTGCTTAATAGATGAAGGTTTAAGATGGATTTATGCTGATGGATAATCGACAGTTTGTACAACTAAATATAGAGAACAATTAACTTGTTAGTAACACTTAACTTCTAATCTATCAGTAACTACAACTACAAGTTAAATGGCTGTGCTAATATTAACTCAATTAAATTAGAAGTTAACTTTTTCAACTTTTAATTTTCTTCACACAATAATAGAATCTGACCGGTGAATTACCCGTCATAGATCAATTTAACCATCAAATAAAATTAACATTTCACGCAGCGGTCAAAAAATGACTTAGACTATAAAAAAACGTTTCAGAATTTGGTTGTAACGTTTCAGAATTTGGTTGTAACGGGCAATTTTGACGGATGTTCGTCATTTGAAATTCCAACACTGTAGACTTCACAACAACATCTCCATAGTGATAATTTTGTGAACTCCCAAACAAAAGATTTACCATTTACAAAATAAAAATATAGATCTGTTTGTGGCCTGGTTATGGGGCATTCCATAGATCATCATCTTACGAGAAGAAAGATCGCAAATTCCTTTTTAGAATTATAAATTTACAGCCTTGAAAAACATTAAGTCTAGCTAGCATGTACAATCATGAATAACGAGATACACAACTGAAAGCCTCCGAGAGTAAGGAGTTTAATGGAATTGTGGGCGTGAGTGCGCCTACGTAATAGGGTCCAGAGTATCCAGAACACCATTCATGCGCTGTGAGCAGAGTGAGGCCGTGGCTCTGGTCATTTCAAGTTCTGTTGTTTCCGTAGCTCAGAGATGTAACATCATGGGAAAAGGCCTGTCAGGGATTTCAGGAATTTCAATGTCCCCTTCCAACATCTTCAAAGCTTCTGCTATCGTGGGTCTCAAAGCCACCATAACATGGGCGCACAGAATACCCACTGAAACGAACCTCACCATGATGCTCACAGGCCCACTGCTACGGATCCTTTCGTCTAGTACATCAATAGCTTTCCCCGCCTTCATAAGCGACCATGTCCAATCCGTAATCAGATAGTCGGCGGCCGATTCCAGGGAAGTGTCCAGAGCCTTTCTGCCGCTCATGATCTCCAACAACACAGCGCCGAAGCTATACACATCGCTCTTCTCTGTAAGTTGGCCGTAGAGAGCGTATTCGGGAGCCAAGTAGCCATGCGTTCCTACTACCCTCGTCGTCAGAGGAGATTTAGTGTAGTTATGATCCTCGCCAGCCCGAAGTCGGACACACGGGCATTCATTTGGTCATCCAGCAGAATGTTAGTGGGTTTGATGTCCCTGTGATAAATCGCAGGCTGGACACCGTGGTGAAGATAAGCCAAACCCTTGGCAATCCCTAGCACAATATTCTTCCGTTGGGACCAGCTCAATGGAGCCCTCGAGTTTCCTCCAAAGAGATTTTCATGCAGAGTTCCATTGGGCATGTAATCGTATATCACAAACCGTTGGTGCCCGGCCTTGTCGTCGCTAGCAACGCAGAAGCCTCGCAAAGGGACCAGATTACGGTGTCTGATATTGTTGATAATTTCGACTTCGTTTAAGAAGTGCGCACCTCCTTCCTCGGAGCAGTTTCTGAATCTCTTCACGGCCACAGGCTGCCCGTCGGGAAGTGTTCCACAATACACTGTCGCGAAGCCTCCATAACCGAGGAGATTTTTCCAGTTGAAATTGTTGGTCGCAGCCTTGATCTCTTGTACGCTGAACCACGTTGCGCCCTTGTTGGATTTCACTGTTCCCCTCAAGAGCTTTCTGTTTCTCTTCAAGAACTGCCTGTGTGTAGTGCAATTTCTCTTTGGCCATAGGAAACAAACAATCAGAAACGCAGAAAGAGAAATGACTATAACTGCAGCGCCCGCAGAGGTGGAGATTAAAACCAGACGGCGGTTATCTCTCCTTTTGTGCGGGGACATACCCAAGTTAAATAAACAGGAAGCGGTATTTGGGTTCTTTGGACCCAAATCATTCACCACAGCAGCATAGAGAAACGCGAAGGTGACGCACATGAGAGTGGTTTCCTGGGTAACGTTTCTATTAATCGCAACCAATTTGCTCTTCACCTGGCTAGTGTCATCAATGCATAAATTGCAATCTGCTAAGTCGGAGAGATCCCCTTTGCAGGACGAGTCCATTGCAGTAGTGCCTACCAGCTCAATCCAATCCTCTTTTGACTGTATCCCGTCGCACACAGTACGGCTGGATACAAATAAGGATGTTCTTTTCAGGCAATCTTTTATATAGGAAGGGGGAATAGCAAGCGTGGGCAGTGAATAAATCTGTTCTTGGAATTCATCGATGCAGGCAGTAGCAGAGGCATAATCAGGAAACATGAACAGGGAGGAGTCCTTGAGATGTTGCGCGGCGCTTATGACGAATAACACCACCAATGTCTGGCAGCACTGGCCGTCATCAATTCCCGACTGGCAATAACTCGAGTCCCATGGAATTTGATGGACATAGTCATAATCCGTGGGACATGAAGCAGCATTTCCATGAAGCACCATGAAGAATTGCAGTGCCAGTGCCAGTGCGAGGCTTGCACCCTCCATACTTTTAATTCTATGCAAATGCGGAGGCAGCTGTTTAAGACTAGGTATTCTCTGTTATGACGATTGTGGCAATGGACTGTACAAATCTGGTGGTGCTGTAGATCCATTGGCCACCATCAAAACTGCCGACGTTGAAAAGATTTGTGAGATCCATTTTCTGCGCCGACCTAGACTTTCAGTTCGGATAGACTACTGACTGGAACCCACGATATCTCAACCAGAAGACGTTAAGATGGATTAGGTTAGCCGGTTTTGTCAATATCTCAATCCAACAATTCAAATCGCTGATAGCTCTCCACTCAATATCTCAATTCAACCAATCAAACCGCTGATGGCTCTCCACTCAATATCTCAATTCAACCAATCAAACCGCTGATGGCTCTCGAGACACAGATGATCATACATCTCGAGTATCGAATATTTGACGATAGTTAATTTATTTTTATTAAATATTTATATATCAAATTAAGGGGGTAAAGTTTATTGGGTGTAGTTTGGGTGGTTGGGAAGAATGATTGTTATCTCTCCATCTAAATTTAATTTTTGTAAGTGACGCCATGTTTTTGTTGAGCCCTATGTATTGACATTTCTTCACTTAATTTGTGTACTAAAAATTAAAATAAAATATATTGAACTAAAATTATATGAACATCATTTCACAATTTTTTTTCTAAATACTATTTAAATTAAATTAGAAAAAAAACCTAAAAATGTTTTTAATATATATTAAAAACTAATTTTTCTTAATTTTTTTCTAAATACTATTTAAATTAAATTAGAATAAAACCTACAAATATTTTTAATATATATTAAAAACTAATTTTCCTTACATATAGGAAGAGTGAAAATATATTCTCATTACTTTTGTCAATTAAGATATAATCAATTTTATAATTTTAAAAACAATAAAATCACCTTTTAACATGAAAAATGCAACAACAAAACTTTCATAAATATAAACATATAAAATAATTTATTCGTAGATTAAATTAATAGATATTTAATTTGTAATAATAATTAAGTCTTAAAATTATAATCACTTTACAATGGTTTTGAAATAAATTTACCCATTTATCAACTTATTTATTTATAATATGTCTTTATTTTTTGTCCTACTTTAGATGTTACGATCAACATGCTTCGTTTATCAAATTATTTATAATGTCTTTCTTTTTTCACTACTTTAAATGTTGATCTACGATCGACATGCTTCGTTTATCAACTTATTTATAATGTTTTTCTTTTTTTACTACTTTAGATGTTGATCTACGATCGACATGCTTCGTAAATGGTTTATGGGAGGAATATTTGGGGTAGGTGTAGGGTATATATCTTCTTTTTAATTAGAGTACAACTAAGAACTCTTTAATTTGTAGATAGCTTCTTTAATTTAAGTTTACCAAAAAGATAAAGATCAAGTACACTAGATGATTGTATTCTCTTTGGAAAATGTTTTGTGATGAAGGTGATTGCATCACTACATAGGAGGTTCATGGACCTTCCTATATTTAATGATGCTAATTTTTTCAGTCCTCGAAATAATTATAAAGAAATGGATCATAGAGACTCTGAAATGAAAACATGGTTGAAATGTTTATGCAAAAAGTTTAGTGTTGGGGACTCACCTATTGTGGATACCACTAAATGGTTTCGTTCAAGATTGCAAAAATTTCTCACGCCAATATTTGTATTTTGCATTTATTTTTTAAGTGTTTAGTTAACTTATACTTGTCAATTGAAATACAATTATTTATATGTCTCTTTATCTTTGAAGGGATGGAAGAATATATTCCCTTCAAATTGAAATTAAGACCCATGGTCCTTCAGATTTGATCACTAGCGACAAGATATTGTTACAAGCATAAATAAATAAACTGTGTTATGGGTTCATAGGTGTCATGGCTTTGGATGTCGGGGCCTTGGAAGTTCTACAACTTTAGAAGCCAAAGGTAAGGATATGTGATATGTATCAAGCAAGTGTAAATGACTTAAAACCATTTACATCGTTTATGTATCAGCTAGTTGTATAAGTTAGTGGCTAGGTTCATAGTGGTTGTAGGTTGTAACGCCACGTTTATGGCCCCGCGACATCAATACATGTGTAGTGATGGAAAGGATAGAAGTTGAACACAATTTGTCAATGGTTTCCTAAACGATGTGAACATGCACTTTTGATATGTAATATAAAATCCCCATGATTCCAGTGGGGTATGGGAGAGGGATTTGAGGGGGGGAGACCCTACTAAATTTTTTGCAGGTTTTCTTCTCGTGCTAAGTAACTATAATACCCTAAGTTTCTGAAATCCTTGGCTATACAAGAGAACTTGACTGGACCTAACCCTTGATTATTATATCTCTGGATAAGATATGGGAAAACCAATATGGAACGGGCCCTAACCCTTAATTATACTATCACGGTCTATGCAAGGTTGTGAATCCAGTTTAGACCATCATTCCATCCATCATACCACCATATTGCACACTCAATAAGGGAAAAACAACATGACCAATCCTATGTTTCATCTTTTCCATGACGTCCAGTGCCAAGGGTCGAGTTGCTAGGCTTGTGGGATAGCTAGTTAAGGGTTGTTGTTAATAGTATTTAGTAGTAAAAGGATTAAGATTGTAAATGCTGGTATTTACCATGATTAAGGCTCCTAGTTGTTAGGCATAAATGCTAACTTAAGAGTTATAAGGGGTGCTAAGGGCTATAAATCATAGGTTTTAGGCTTGCTCATATAAGTTAGTGGTTAGGGATATATTAAAAGTGAAATAAAATCCCCAACATCTATGAAGAGGAGATGGGGGCTATGATTCCACAAGTCTGAATTTGTGATGGGTCTAAGGGGGAGATGACCCTAGTGACTTGTTTGTATCTACTTGGGCATGTCCGCCAACTACCAGTATCTAACACTACAATAATTAACCAACATATCATATCCAAACCAAATATAGGGACATAAGAGTAATACATGCTTGATAGCGATTCAAATAGACCAAGAAATATTAATACCTTAGGCCAATTAATTGTGCCATTTTTTTAGCCCACAAAACAACAAACAAAGACGCCCCCACTCCACATTTTCTTGGGTTGGATTAAGAAGTGCCATCAAATAACCCTACGTAAATGATTCATCAATCTATACACTACACTTTTTTGGCATTTTTTTATCTCCTTCACTTTAGACTTTCATTCTTGGAAGAAAATACGAACTCGACTTGAGAGGCTTTCTCATCTGTAAATGAGGCATTATGGAATATTATTTCATTTATGGAATGCCACATAGACCAACTTACTTCCTATCGGGGGATTATATATATATATAGATAGATAGATAGATAGATATGAATTCAATTACTTCGTAATATCATCATAGCATGATTTAACTGCACTCTTAGAGTATATCCTCCCCACTACACCCTCTACCCACAAAATTCTTTAAAGCTAACCATACTTGCTTTGTGAAGTATCATTCAACCAACAATTGCTATATGGTCTTCTCAGGATTCAATATTAATTTCATAAATTAGTTAATAAATGATTGTTTCCTCTATCAAGTATGGATAATATATAAGACCTTATCATGATTTTTCTACGGTCCTCTCATCTTCCATTAACAAGTTCCCCATCAATTTTTTGAGTAAAAAGAAAGATTGTACAAATGACCCTTGGTATGATAAATAATGTTTAAACACTAGAAGAAACACCAAGGAAGCTATCAAAGAGTCTCTCAATATCAGAAAGATAAATAGATACAAATCCCTAATTAAAAGAAAACAAACACAAGATATGAATAAAAAATAGAAAAAAAATAGACCTCTCTAAGGTAGCTCCCAAGAAATTCTTGAGGTAAATTCTAACTAGTATAAATAAAGATAATAATAGAATTTCTTTGGAATATTGGGCTACATGTCTTAAAAGCTTTACGAGTCCTAAAATGTCACTAATAATATTCAAACCCTCCTTACAATGAAAGAATTTATACAATTAGAATTTTTACATTGATTTCAGGGTTAACCACCTTGCAAATGGAGAAGCTAAGGACATCGAAGGTATTAATGATTGGTGGGTCAGTCCTCATTCCTGACATCCATAAGCTCCTTAATCTAGAGATCAACCAAGGTTTCCCTAATCCTTGGATTGAAAGCCTCATTATTCCTATATTTAAAAGTGGTGATAAAAATAACCCCTCTAATTATCAAACAAATATGATTTATCTAGTCCTCTATTAGAAAAGCTTTACCGTATCATTCTAGAAAAGAAAAATAAGTGTTTGGCTAGAAAGTGAAGGTACTAAGAGGGATAAAAGGTCTACCTATCTTTGGAAGACATGTCACTCTTCCATGATCCACCACATTAGTTGACATTACGCTTAGGATCATTGCAGAGGAATAGTAAATCCAATATTAAGCATTAGAAAATATTTCGAGATGACGTCTAGAAATAACTTATGGAATAGATTGGAAGATATTAAAAGGTTCATTTCTAGTTGATAGCTGCTACAATACTAAGGTTGTTCAATATTTCCATTACAAAGTTTAAGAGAATTGAGGGTTGTTTGAAAGGTATTAATTGCAATATTGGAGTTATTAAGAGGTTCCCTCGGGGTCTCTTCCTTTTCCTTTTTGACATATTAAGTATACGCTTGTTTATAAGAAACCAGGTGCATTTGCACAACCTTAGCTGGTATAGTCTTCATCTGCCTTCTCTAGGATGATGATATCGTTCTTATGGCAAGGTGCGCTTTTTGATATTGATAAGCAATTAAGAATTCTCAAGTCCAAAAGCTAGGAGTATCGAGTCCAATAAGGTCACTTATGACACTTTTGTATATGACAATAGCAAAATTGAGGAGGTGTCTTCCTACAAGTATTTTAGAATTGATATTAATAATGATGTCAATATCAACTAGGGCTATATTAGCATTGATAAATGGATTAATGGAGGGTGGAAAGCTTATTTTGGACTTGACAACAACTTTAATTCATGATTAACCTTGTGATGTGGGAAAAAATATTTTTTTTGTTTGATGTAACTCTCATTGCTGCTTTTTTCTTATACGGTTGCAACATTTGGGGTTGCAACATATGTAGAGATTGCTAGATAAATATTGATCAAATATAGACGTGTTTCATAACATGTAACCTAAAAATTAAAAGCAGTGCACCCTAGTACCTTGTTCTCCTTCTAGAAGTGGGTCTCCCCTCATCGAGAGCATTGGTATGAATATATACTTGATGTACAAGTACATGATAAATAGCATGGGAGACCAAACAATTCCTAAAAATGATTTAAAATATAGTCAATACCATCTTCAACTCAAGAGATCCCGGTATAGAGACCCATGGCATGGTTAAACTATTGGGGGGTCAACAAAAATGCCACTTTGCAAGATATCAACAACATTACAAATATTATCACATATATGGTTAAAGAGAAAATGTGGGATGAGATAGAATTAGAGGTTAAAGTTAAAGGAAAATAATATATTATTACTATAAGGAAGTCACTAAACCTAATCTGGAAGATAAAAACTATCTCTCTATTTTAACTAGTTCGAAGAAGAGAATCAATTTAGGCAAGATAAGAATGAACTCTCATGAGCTTTGTATCGAAATAGGTTGTTTGATGATTTCTTTAACACCATGGGTGGAAAGGATTTTCCCTCTCTGTGAGACTACGAGTGTTGAGGATGAAAGTCACTCTGTTATAATTCCCTGTCTACGTCCACATTGGTTCACACTTACATAATATTTTCTACAATACAAACCTCCATAAACTTTCTAACTAACTTGTCAAAACTATTATAGTCCTTCTAACTTGTCAAAACTATAGCGAACTCAAAATGCTTCTTTGTAATATTTTTTAGCATAAATAAACTTATGGCCCAAGTAAATTATCTTCTTAAGGACTGATAGTGGACACTAACCATCATCATCATCATCATCATCATCTAATATTCAATACTTGTATTATTAAATTATATTGTTAAACAAATTAATTGAAAATACTTAATTATCTAATATGAAAATTATTGCTTATAATTTATATTTAATCCAATTTTGTACAATTATTATTCAATACTAAAAAAATAAAATTATGTACAAAATTGTTAAATAAGAAACTTATTCAATACTAGTTATGTTATTAAATATCTAAAATGCCTTTCAAATTTAAATTCAGACCCACGACACTTCCTGTCTGGATGCGACGCATAATTGAATCACATTGAATGTTGTGTCTGATTCAATGTTCTGTAGGTTTGGATTCCCACCTATTGAATGTTGTCTAAGGAATTTTGCTTCTTATTGACGCTTGTTTAACGTTGTGTAGGGAATTAGGCTTATTTGACTATTGTGTAAGGTGGTTTGTTGCTTCTTGCCACTTTTTAATGTTGTTGTCACTTGTTGAAGGCTTGTGAGTGACCTCATCAACATAGAATCTCTCTATGGCATTGAATGATATACCAAGAAAGGTATTCATGTGCAACTCCATACCGCTATCTAGTATGATAATTTTGTTTCCTACTTTATTTCCATAATTTTCGAGCTCAAGCTCTTGACACTCTACATAATCTGTCTACTATATTCGTGTGCAACACGATATTACTGTAGCTTCTACGATAATTGTGTTTCCTACTTTATTTCCATAGTTTTTGAGCTCAAGTTCTTCATGGTTGCTATAGTTCCCTTATGGTTATGACTAAGATATGCTATAGTGGCTCTTCCTTGATATAGCTTCCTACTCAACCTTATACTATGGATGGTAAGCAAATTTGCACCTTCATTCATGGATTGGGATGTCTGGTCTAGGAAGGTAGTTGTAATCCCTCATTCCCAAGCCTTTACCAATGTTACCCTACCTTAATATGTTTGAACAATTGACATCCTTTCAAAATACCGATCCATACCACTCATTGCACTAATCGCACCAGTAGTAATTATTTTTATGCATATTTCAATTTAATATAGATGAAATTAAAGTTTAATAATATTATAGTATTGAAATCTGATAATTTCAAATCTATGTTGTAAATTGTTTTTGTAGCATGTGGTTTTATACATTGCATTAATATGATAGCTGCCTCCAACGATCTGCATTCCAGACTCTACATGTAATTCTCATCATCAATTATTCAAGTCCTAGATTTTCTTTTCAAGACTAATTCCTTAGGATATAGACTAAAATATTCCCATTTATCCTTTCTTAAGCCCCAAAATAGTATCTTTAAGTATGCACCAAACTATGTCATTATACAAGTACCATACAAATAATAGCCTTATATAATAAATGAATTAGACAAGGAGGATTGGCTCATTCTGGTATTAGTAATTTTCAAGAAGAAAAGGAGCACTGGACCTAATAATCCCTTCCTCTCACTTCTTTCGTTCATGGAAAGAGGAGGAGAAGTAACATGACCCTCTCCCAAACTCTTTTGTGAGTAGTTATTGTCCACTTTAGTGGTATTTAAAACCTATTCTAATTATGTTGGCCGATCTTGAAACTTTTGAAATTTGAGTAAGGACATGAAGGAGATGATATCATTAAGCCTACATAACATGTGTCAGTATCTGGTTGGCACATGCGGGTTCTAGATATGCCTCCTTTGCACGCCATGGATTCGCTTCTCTCTGCTTTCATGGGCATTGGTGAAATACGAATTTGGTAGACCTAGGTGGCAGCCACTTGAGAAAAAAATAGTTTCAAAATTCCATTTTCGGAAAAAAAATTGACAATAACAATTCACCACGTAGTAAGGTGGCTTCAGGCCAATAGCTCAGAAGGAATTAGGGTATTTTTGAGGTCTAAAATGGGCCTCCTTAGGGAAATAATAAAATAAGAGTTAAAATAACAAAATAATTTTGGAGGGGAAAAATAAAAGCAATTTTTTCTTATCGTATTTTTGACATATCTACTTATTGATTTACCCAAATTTCAAGTTTGTGCACTCGTTGGATGTAAAATTTAACTATGCATCTAACGCATACCCACATGCCATATGTTTGAGGTACCTATAGCACGGTAAATAAAAAAATTCAATTAAAAAATGTATTTTAATACATAAACTACGTTTTTATATTGATTGTTTTGTTTTTTGTGTTATGGGTTCCTCAAAAGTATACACCGTGGGTGTGCATTGGATGTGGATTTGAATTCCACATCCAATGAGTGTCCAAACTTGAAATTTGGGTTAACCAATAAGGAGATATGTCAAAAATGCAATAAGAAAAAGTAGTTTCTTCTTTTTGCCTCCAATTTGTTTTACAAATTTTACCCCCATGGTTGACATCATCATCTTGAATTCTATTGGTTATGATAAAGTGAATTTTGATGGTTGATTTTTTGTTTTGAGACCCATTTTTTACCTCAAAATTCCCCTAATGGTTGCTTTATCCTTTGTGCATCTTCTCAAAGTGCT
Organism: Larix kaempferi; assembly: GCA_027924585.1. NCBI lineage: Eukaryota > Viridiplantae > Streptophyta > Pinopsida > Pinales > Pinaceae > Larix > Larix kaempferi. The sequence continues at coordinate 836,075 of BSBM01000314.1, forward strand.
ATCCCTCTGAGTCGTAGATCTGATCGATTTGCAGAATGATTATTATGCTTGTTGGGGATTGCTGCCTTTACGCTTGAGTGCTTGGTTCCAAAAATCTAGACTAATACTAGTCATAGAATTTGGATTAAAATGTTCCCAAATTATTAGCCTTTGAAATAATACCCTAAAAAGAGTGTTTCTAACATACTATAAAATAATACCATTTGATTTAACTTCCATATTATACTACCAAACCTCATGGAAATGTTTCTTAACCTATTTATGAAACTTATGGCCCTTAGTTGGAAGTGTTTCCTCAATGACATTGTCCTTTCTTTAAAATCCCGTAGCCTAAAATATTATTGGACATTTTTCCCAGGATACGAGACTAGAATATTATTGAATATTTTTTCCTATAACATCTAATTATTAATAGGCCCAGTAACTTTCTTGGAATTTTCTTATTTGATTAAGCACCTGGAGAAGGCACAGTTTCCACTTCCCATAGTCCATATTTATTTGGAGAAAGATCATAATTAGGTTTTCTAGAGAAAAAAAATTAGTTGCATGTTTTTGTAGAGTCAAAAAATTGTGCTTAAATTAGAAATACATTATTTTGGGATTTAAAATTAATTAATTATTATTAATACAGTTAATTTTGGAACTTTTTAGTCCAGATTGGCTTAAATAGTCTAGATTTTGTTGAGTTAGTTGCTTCTTGTTAGTAACTTCAGGAGAGAGGGAGCTCCTTCCTCACATTTCTTCCATTCGTAATTAGAGGAGGAGAAGGAACATGTGCCCTTTCTGACACTTCTATAATCTGAGTGATATTGAGAAGGATCACTAGCCCTTTCTCTCTCTTTAGTAATTTTTGGGAGGAAGAGAAGGACCACTAGCTCACACTCTCCATTCAAACAAGGAGGGGAAGGATCATGGCCCTTTCTTTGAATTTTATAATTTTGGAAAGTCATAGGAGAAGGCTTAGGTTCCCTTTCATAAACATTAGTCATTTTCAGAAGTAAGAGAAGGAGCATTGGCCCTTTCTCAAACTTTACTCATATTTGGGAAGAACAAAAGGAGAATGGCCCCTTTATCACAACTTTGAAATTAGAGTTACCAGGAGCTGGAATTTATAAAATGCAAATTCAGCCTTTCCAACTTTCATTTCCATCATCTCATACAAAGGAGAGCTCCATTCGGGAAATTGACTTTGCTTGTATTCTTTCCATTCTCTACACGATTTCATGAATCTGCTTCCTTCCAAGAAAACGTCTGATGAAATATTGCGATCTTTGATCATTCTTGTCACATAACCTTCAAACATTTCAAGACTTTCTAGCGTTTGTTGTTTCCCTTGTCTGAAATTTTCCAAGTTTTTCGAAGCCTCCTCTACATATGTCCAAAAGCACGAGTCTTGAGTGAGGAATGCAAGCTTTGTGCGACCTTTCTAATCACTGGAATTGCGGGTTTTATCTTTCTCTTCCAACCATTTTTGAAGAACTTTATGGCAAGTAGCTCTTCGATCCAAAAGATAGTTTCCTTTACCCTCAGACATGCTATAATAATGTGCAATATCCAGAGGCTCTACAAGTCTTCTATAGGTGTTTCCCGCATTTATCCTCTTATTTTTGGATTGGAAATGAATTGGAAGCTCATGTCTCTCCCACATTTTAATAATCTCATCCCAAAACCTGGCGAGCCTTTCCCTACACAAATTAGTATCGACATCCTTATGTTTCTTGAAGGAATCATAATATGTGGTGCCATCTTCCTTCTCACAATTCTCTTTAGACCACTCAATCTCTATCATAATACATTGGTTCTTGCTTAATTCAATTGCCAGCTTACTAACGTTTCCGTTATGCTTGTTTTCAATATCTCTAGCTATTTCTAGGGCAATCGGTGCATCATCATTCTGCACAAAATAGATATCACCAATTCAGTAACAGGTTTAAAAGAGAGAATAAAATTCAGAAATGTAGATAAAATTCAATCTCACATTACAATTTAATATCAAACTCTTAACACAATAAGAAACTAGCAGAACGTTTACTTGTAGACAAGTTGAGAGGATAGCTTTCAACATTAAATAGTTTTATTTTTCTTCTTCCAGGTTGTATTTTATAATGGAATTGAATATTACCTGATGCCCAACACCAATGGCTTCCAGCTGCAATGATATTCCTATCTTGGTAGAAGATTCTGAATCAGGATTTGCAGTTCTCCTCCCAGTTATGGAATTTTCTATGACATTATTCAAAACATAACCATATCCTATATGCTCAGAAAAGAAGTCTTATGCATTATTATCATAAGGTTCTTCATGGCTTTGCATTATCAAATAATGAATCTTCAAAATGGTCTTAGAATTATCAATACACGCTACGCCCTCGCTTGAACAAAACATGTAAGTGCCAAAAGGTTTGTATGGGATTCTCTTAGCAACCATGTCTAACTCCCTTGGAGAACCAAATCCGTAGTTTGATACTGTATAAGTATACTGCAGGACATTATTCACAAGAGTCCTACAAGCATCTTGAATAAAAGAATCAGGTACATTTGCACTGTCATTAACCATTATGTTCTGCCAATGAGGAAAAATTACTGGGTAATTTGCATTTGTAGATTACTGAGCTGAAGTTGCATTTGCAAATTAGAGTTACAACTTTGTAACATTTACCACATTTATAAAATGAATGTAGAATTCAAATATTAAATAAATCACCGCTGATGGGAGTGGGAGACGCGAGGCAGGTGTCCTCGATCTACCGAGCCCCTCAGCAATGCCACCCTACAACATCTACGAAAATCATTTTATTGAAAAATAATAATTGCTTAAATTAATTTTCATTAATGCATTACAATATTTTCATAAATTAACTTGATTCTCATTATGAACACCTCCGGCAATGGAGATGACTAGCTTCAAGGATAGCAGGTGGAGAAGTTGGTTGGACAACGTGATCCAATGCAGTCATGGGGGAGGCAACTGTAGTTTCAACAACTACAGGTGCAACCACTATAGATGTATCAAGGGATGTTGTAATAGTAGTTTCCACAATAGTGGTGGGAACTGAAGAAGATAGGGTGGAAGAGGGCATGGTGGTATGGGGTGGATGAGGATTTCATGCACGATGAACCCCTATCGGTTGTATGATAGGGGATATTGACCTAAAATAGATAGGGGTGATCCTTAGGGATGGTGGATGGGAGGTCAGTCCTGAATAGAGGGGGGGAATGGATCAATTGGGGGGGATGGATAAATGGGGAGGCATGGACAAATGGGGGAGGCTGAATGGAGGGGGGAGGATCAACATAGGGGGGAGTATGGATGGAGAGGGGAGGCTAGATGGAAGGGTGTGCGTGGACAGAGGGAGGGGTATAGATGGAAGAAGGGGGGACGACTCATGGGAGAGGGTGGAAAATGTGACTACAATGGGGAGGTGGAATAGTGGCACCTGCATATACATCTGTAATATCATAGTTTAGTAGACAAAAATCAAATTAAACCATAATAAGTCATAACAATTCAAATTAAAAGCATGCTTTTAACTACACATTATAGTTGTGTGTATGGTGACCTGCCGATCCCCGACGGAGATGGTTGGTCATCATATTTTGTGCATACCTGTGGACACCAAAATGCTTGCAAGTTATGAACATATTATACAAGTAATTATTTAGGCAATAAAATTAATCAAAAATATTGCAGGAACTATCATCGTGTATGCCATAAATATAAATAAATAAATAATAGAAATGACATAAGTAATAACAATATTGTGTGAGGTACTAAAAATACCTCTGTTTGAGGTGTTGCAATTTCAGTTGCAGCTGCCATTGTTGCGTCCAGGTTGGGAGATCCTATGTTCTCCCATGTCGGCATCTCCACTCTAAATAACTATACATTGAAATAACCATTTAAGCTCCATATAAAAAAAGTGCTAACCTGCTCCATATAGTAGCCCTCGATTGGGCCAGGGAAAGTGTGCTCACAATGGGGACAAAGGTGTGGCATTGTCCCCATCGAACTAGAAGGCCCAACATGGCTACCAATAGTCACAGGTCTATCCTGACTTTGTCGTGAAGGACCTGCACCTGAGTCTCTATTAGGGTCAACCTATCTCTCCATTGTAGTCGCTGCTACAAACACAGTGTATGTAAGGACTCCATGTGCAACACTCCTCATCGCCCCATCTATCTGATAAAGTTTGTGGGGTAACTGAGGTGGCTAGGGAGGGGGGTTGGGCTCATGCCTAGGAGTTGGTGGCCCTCTCAGTGGGTTCCTCTTGGAAGCAGGTCGATCTTGGGAAGAGCCAATACCAACACCCTGTAACTCAATTATGTCAAAATAGTTGACATGTAAATCGAGCACAAACTTAGCCCACAGTTGTCGAAGGAAGAACCGTGGAACCTCACTATTATTATAGGGAGGTTTATCATAAACCAACAACCACCTCTACATCCAGTTTTCCCTCCATGGTTGGAAATGACACCAATCCATGCAAACACGTAGCTTTATGATGTCCGATGGTTGTTGTGTTCTTGGATCGATGAACATACTATATAATTGGTCCTTTGTAATGGGTACCCGTACGAAGCTGGTACCCAAAAAAGCCACAATGGAAGTGCGCAAGCAAAAAAAAACAAAGGCGCACACACGCATTCAAACACGCGTATGCGGACCTGCTTCGACAATGCCGATCGTCCATGTTGGTGAGTTGACGTGGACAAAATGTGCACGCACGTGTTATTAACGCGTACGCAAATATATGCGTGCATGCGTGTTTGTAGCGCGTACACGCCATCAATGTGTATGCGCTAAAACATGCGCACATGCCCATGCTTACCGCTTACACCATTAATTGACCAACGTTTATGCCATTTAATGCCAAACGTTCAATACTTCAAAAATATTGCATCCTTCACATTTGATGCATTATGATTCATGAGGTTATAATGACCCATGTTTTAGTGTACGTGTGTATGTATTAGTATTGGTTACTTAAACCTTGATAGTCTTGGATATTATGGATAACTATGTTATACATGGAGACCTATATGGTTTCTTAGGATATTCATTAATGATGATCATTGAGAATTGATTATAAATTTTATAGACCTCAACTATGATATTTATTGATTGTGTTTATTATGGTGTTGGTATCCCATAACAAAAATTTCTTTCGAGGTCACTGCCCCCGAACTGTCGCTGGGGACCCGCTGGTCCCCGGACCCCCGGTTGCACATGATGAGATCATAAGCAAACCTGGGGTACAAACACGACTGAAACAACATCATCTATGAAACTGGAAGATCAGGCTCCATAACCAACAAAGAGATCATGGGGTTAAGAGGGGAGCAGTAGCATCCCATGTCATACCTACAAAGGTCGTGCCCAGTGCAACGCCACACGGGATTTGAAATGTAAAAATGCTTAGAGGGTGAAAGAAATTTTTGTTATGGGTTGTTTTTGCGCCAACAGATTATGGGCCCATGGTTTTGGGTAGCCTATGGTATTTTCCCATGGTATTTCCCCTTTAAAAGGAACACATTGTAATACGGTTGTGTAATGTATTGTAGCATTGTAAAGATCTATTAGATTGTGTAAGAGAGACTCAGAGATAGTGAAGATGAATTTGCAGCGGATGTGTTTTGGGTTGTATCCCTTCATTTTGCTAGACGGTATAATAATAAGGACAGAGAAGTTATGTGTGGACATAGCCCATCTTGGGTGAACCACGTTATATTGGTGTCTCTCTTGTAATGTGTTTGTGTAATTTATATTTGCATCTTGTTTATTGTTATTGCTATGCGATCTTGTTTTTCTAATAGAGAGGACAATGGTTATGGTTAGGGAGATGGAGATAGGAGGGAGAGAGATAAGGAGAGGAATTTTAGGTAAAGAGGAGGGTGAGGGAGAAGAAGAGGAATTTTAGGTAGAGAGGGAGATAGAGGAGGATTAACGGGGGAGATAGTGAGAGCGAAAGAGAGAGAAAAAGAGAGAGAGAGAGGGGTTGAAATGGGGTGGAGGGGAAGAGGGTTAGGGAGGGAGAGGGAGGGAGGTGACGAGGGTTATGGAGAGACATGAAAATACAAAGGAGACTAGTTGGATTAGAGTTAGTGAGAGGGGTGGTAGGGGGGGGGGGGGTTAAGATAGATGAATATGACATCAAAACTACATTTCGGATTAGTAAACAAATGCGCACACACGTTATTAGCGCGTGCATATGTGTGTATTTAAAACATGTATGCGCCATTTAAATTTCAAAATTTTGGCGGGCAATTTCTTTCCCACCAACGTGGTGGATGACTTGGCTGGTTTGGTTTTAGGTTCGGGTTTCTAAAGAAGGTGGCTTGGATTGTGTTATAACAAAATAAATATGATTCTATAACTTCTTCTATTTAGAACATGATTCTGCATATGCTACACTTGTCCACTGCTAA
>BSBM01000314.1:850000-897500 GCA_027924585.1 Larix kaempferi
TATGACATAATATCATTTGAACATTTGTCCTTTACATAATTTTCGCCATAACCAACTTTAAAGAGTAATTTACAGTATGTAATTTATGTTTAATGTTATTATTATATTATATTATCGTTGTAATATTAATATTGATATCGATATTAACAAATTATTAAAATGTCAATAATATTAATAATAATTAACTATATAAGAATAAAATTTATAACATATTAACAATATTGATATTGATATTTAATCTTACTATTTATGTTAATATTTATAAACACTCACAATTATGTAGTCTTCTAATAAATTGAAAACTACTATATGAGAATATATATATATATATAATTTTTTCTAACAATAATATAGAATTACATTTTTTTATTTTATAATTTTTAAAAATTATTCTTTAATTATAACAAATTAAATACAAATTATTTTAAAATAAAAATTTTGATTTAATATTAAATTATTTTTAAATAAATATTTAAATATAAAATTATAATATTTTAATGATACAATTACCTTCATGAAAATATAAATCTTAAACCTAAAATTATAATATAAATTTATAAAATAAAAATATAATATATAAATTTATAAAAAATATAATGTGTACACAAGTTTATTTTTTTAAATAAAATGACAGGTGTATTATATTCTATATTGTGTGTAAAGAATATTAATATAATAAACAAAATTATATTCTTATTTAAAATAATGATTTTATGTTCTTATTATAATAAAATATTATTGTTTTATGATTTTCCACTCCACTTGGAATAATAAAAGACAATTTAATAATTTTAATTAATATTTTACAAATTTTTTAAAAAAATTAGTTTTAATAAATTTTATACTAATATATAACCAAAGTCAACCAAATACAACCATGGTCAATTAACGTCAATCATGTTGAACCAAAGTCAACCTTGGTAACCTATAGTCAACCATGTTGAACCATAGTCAATTAGTCTACCAAAGTCAACCATTGTCAACTGATGTTAACCAAATTCAACGATAGTCAACTAAAATCAACCATGTTGAACCTTAATGAACCATGGTCACCCAAAGTCAACCAAATTCAACTAAAGTAAACCAAACTCAACCATGGTCAAGCAAATCCAACCATGGTAAATGAAAGTCAACCATGGTCAACCAAAATCAACCATGGTCAAGCAAAGTCAATTATGGTGAATCAAAGTCAACCATGGTTCAACAAAGTGAACCATGATCAACCAAAGTCAACCATTATCAACAAAAGTCAACCATGGTCAACCATAGTTTACCATGGTTGACTTTGCTTGACCATGCTTGACTGTGATAAACTTTGGTTGACTTTGTTTGATTCTGGTTAACCATGGTTTCCTTTAGCTGACCATGGTTGCTGATGGTCGACTATGGGTGACCATTGTTGACTATGGTTGACCATTGTTACCAATGGTTGTTCATAATTTACCATAACCAAATTCAACCATGGTCAAGCACAAGTAAACTAAACTCAACCATGGTCAACCATAGTCAACCTAAATGAACCATGGTCAATCAAAGTCGACCACAATTAACTAAAAGTCAACCAAAGTCCACCATGGTTAACTAAAGTCAACCAACCACAACCATGGTCAATTAACGTCAATCATGTTGAACCAAAGTCAACCTTGGCAAACCATAGTCAACCATGGTGAACCATAGTCAATTAGTTTACCAAAGTCAACCATTGTCAACTGATGTCAACCAAATTCAACGATAGTCAACTAAAATCAACCATGTTCAACCTTAGTGAACCATGGTCACGCAAAGTCAACCATAGTCAACCTTAGTGAACCATAGTCAGGTAAAGTCAACCATGGTACCCAAAAGTCAACCAAAGACCACCATGGCCAACCAAAGGTAGCCATGGACAATTAATGACAATCATGGTGAACCGAAGTCAACGAAAGTCAACCTTGGTCAACCATGGCCACCCATGGTGAACCATAGTCAATTAGTCAACCAAATTCAGGATAGTCAACTAAAATCAACCATAGGCAACCATTGTGAACCATATTCAAAAGTCATACAATGTTTAAACAAATAATTGATTATGGAAAAACGGTCAACCATAGTTAACCATGGTGTACTACAGTCAACCATTATCAACCACACTCAACCATTGTCAATGAATAGTCAACCATAATTATGCAATGATAAACATTAGTAAGATTAGTTTACATTAGGCATTAGACATTAAACATTAGTTTACAATAAACATTAGAGATTAGATATTAATTATAATAATAATAATTATCATTATCATTATCATTATTATTATTATTATTAAACATTAGACATTATTGAACATTATTAGTATTATTAGACATGGTTATAATTATTTTTCATTATTTTTCTTATTTTTATTTTTTTTTCCAGCCGAAAAAATCGTACTATTGTTATTCAATTGAATCAAATAGTACAATTATTATAATTATATTTTCTTATTATAATTATTATAAAATATTTAGATAATAATAATATAAATGATAATTATTATTAATATTATTGTTATTATTATAATTGCAAACTTACAAACTAATCCTTGTGGGTCCGCCACAAGCCATATTAATAATTAATATGGCTTATATACGGTGTATATCAACCACATTCAAATGTGTGACTATGGTTGATATATCTCTAAGAGCGTATATAAGCCATATTATTTATTAATATGGCTTGTTAATAAATATTATGTAATGAATTTTAATTCGGATGATTTGGTTTAATAAAAAAATTTATAAATTCAAATTTCCCTACATAAAAATGCAATAATTTATATATCTATTATAATTAATATTTTTATTATTTGTAAAATAAAATTATATTATAAGAATTTCGATAAATTATATATCTATTATATATAAAATGTAATAAATTATAAATTATTTGTAAAATGCAATAGATTATAAATTATTTATAAAATGCAATAATTTATATATCTATTATAATTAATATTTTTATTATTTGTAAAATGAAATTATATTATAAGAATTTCAAACCAATCTCCCTATATTCCATAGGTGGTGATGGAAATTTCTTTATACTAGCGAGGAGGTGGATGTAGTATTGGTTATAGAAACTATATTATTAGAATGATAGTATAATTGTTAGTATTGGTTATAGAAACTATGGTATTGGTTTTGTTTAATGGAAATACATTTTAACATATGTTTATTTTGGAATTAAAAAAAAAGTTTTAAAATATTTAAAATTGTATTATGTATATTTCACATTATTAATATATAATATTTTTATAAAAATATACAAATTAGATTTAGTGAAATTGTTTAAATAATATTGAAAACACTCTATTGAACCTAGTTCTTATCAAAGAAAGATGACTTTTGAGTAATTGGTAGTAGGTGTACTTATATCTTGAAACAAACAATCACTTAATTTATGGCTGTGTATAGGTTAGAAGTGAAGTGCAATGAACAAGTTATATGTTACATGTTATAATTGTTTATTTCAAATTTTGAACGACACTTATAAAATCATAAAATCAATCTCAATATTACACTTCTCTCATTCTTGTTCAATCTAGAAAAAACATAAATGGAAATCCACCCCAAAATTGTAAGATATAAACACTTATAGATGTAACAAGATTATATATATATATATATATATATATATATATATATATATATAAAATTGTCTTTTTTTTATAAGTTAGACAAATCTTCTATTGCTAAAAAAGAGAGTTACATAAAAAAACAAATCCCTCTCAACAGAAGGAAAAATACTTATACTTGATAATCAGAGAAGCACTCTCCCTCAAAAAGAAACTAGACTAAACCATAGAGTTTGAGAATTCTTCAAAAGTTTTAAAACCGAGATTTCCATACTAACATAATTAAAAAAACAGTCTTTAAACATAAATAAACTAGGATATGTTTTTTTATTATTCATATATATAGTTTTTTTTTCTCAAATATAAACATAATATTTAATTTCCTATATTATTATTTTTCTCTCAACATAGAGATAAGAAGTAGAGAGGGGATTTGATAAGGGTGGCCCTACATAACAATTTTCTTAATCACGTGCTTGATGATGTTCTCACTGAAATCGCAATCAGCTACATAAAAATCAATCGCTGTTTTTTGGCTCGTCACCCAAGAAAACTAGAGTCCAAAGGCGGTTTTTATATTTATCATATTTGTACCTCAATTTCAAAGATAAAATTGAACATATCCATAAACAAATTTAAAATAAAATATAGCACATCCAAAAACAAATTTAAAAAAATTAAAATTGAACACATCCAGAAACAATTTTATAAATAATAATGTTAGATGAAGTGAAGTAGGGGAGTGGAGTAGCTTCAGCTCTAATTGAATAAGACATATATGAAAGAGTGCATGTCACTCTGAAGTCTTGCATTAACTATATGCGTTTCACTTTCTAAGTTTTACAGTGTTATATAAATAAAATAACATTATGATATTATAATATTATGTTTTGAGTGTTGATATAATATTATAATATTATATAGTGGGTGTTGTTTAGTTATTTTTTAAAAGAATTTAATATCTGTAAATTTTAGTTATTTATAAATTTTAGTTAGAAATTTTATATTTTTTAATATTTTTATGTTAAAATTATAATTAAATTATATGAATATTATAAAAGAAAGATATATTCTACACAAAAATTTGAAATATAAACATAAAATAAGTTGAATATATGTTATAATAGTTTAAATTTTTTTATCAATTTATGGTTTATAGTAAAGAGATTTTAACATAATGGAACTTTGATTACATATTCATGTCCTTTTATCTTAAGTATGAAATGACATTTAGCAATATCAACCATAATGTGTTTCCAAAATAATATATGCTAACATGATATTCGAAAGAACTTGGAATTTTCACTAGAAACCATAATAACATAATTCAAGTAAAAACATGGATACTAATACGATTCAATATGGAAAAAATGTGTAATGGAAAAATATTTAATACAATAAAATACAAAAGTATACTCTTTATATATAATACTTTCATTAAAATCTTCACAAATATATCATAAATGTGCCTAGACATTTATATAATAAAATTAAACATATATTTAAAAAACAAAAATGTAAAATCTTAAGAACTGATGTGAAAAAAGACAAATATTTATTAATATTTATTTTAATAAAAAAGTATGAATATGAGATGTGAAAAAAGACAACTATTTATTAATATTTATTTTAATAAAAAAGCATGAAGTTGAATGGTATTTTTATTTTATTAAGGACACCAAATACATCAAAACCATATATATGTTTCTATGGACAAAAAGATATATTTTATATAGTGTTTCTTTTTGCTTTCTTGTTTTTATAATTTAACACTTAACTTCGACTTACTAGTAATTGCCTTTTTCACTTCCAAAATGATATCATTTCAATAATCTCTATTTCAAATTAGGGAACATTCTATACTTAATATTTAGCATTGACCCTTCATACACAAATCAATATTGCTTTTAGTTGCACCAATATCCATATGTGGAAAGTTCAACATAAAATTGTTGCAAATGGAGTTAATGATACCACTAGAGCATACCAATTTCTATCTAGTTCTAATTATTTATTCTTAAAATAAAATATTAATAAAGTATTGATTATAATAATATAGAATGACCTTAGCTTTGTTATTGAAAAGCAATTTTTAAATTGTTGTTAGTGAAAATGATTTAATATGAATTTTTAATAGCTTTGAAAATTTCAAATATTATCCCTACAATGTAAATTATTTAATGCCCTTCATGAAGGGATAGAGGACTCTTAAGAGTCTTGAAAGCTTCATGTATTATATTATTACCTTTGCATGATACATAGATGCTAAGAATTAATTGAAATATCATATTGAACAAGTTGTACTTGATTAACAAAACGTCCAGTATTGATACAAGATTATAGATTGGTATAAATAATTGTTTTTTGATTGCAATGATATATAATGATTTATTATTGCCTTTGCATGATACATAGATGCTAAGAATTAATTGAAATATCATATTGAGCAAGTTGTACAATTAACAAAATGTCCACTATTGATACAAGATTATAGATTGGTATCAATAATTGTTTTTTGAATGCAATGATATAGAATTATCTATTATTACCTTTGCATGATACATAGAGGCTAAGAATTAATTAAAATATCATATTGAGTAAGTTGTACAATTAACAAAATGTCCACTATTGATACAAGATTATAGATTGGTATCAATAATTGTTTTTTGATTGCAATGATATAGAATGATCTAGTTCGAGATTTTTATTCAGAAGATAGCAATACCCATCTAGACAAGTATGATAGAAAATCACTTCCCCATTAATAAACTACATCATGTATCCCTAGTCTTAGTGTGACTCTAAAAATTCTCCTCCCTACCTATACAATTGCAACAGTGTTCTTATATGCATTTATGGGTGGTGCCCCTATTTACTACTTTGTTGTTGTTTCCACCCAGTTGTCAATTAACTTTGTATTCATGGTTTTCCATCTCAATATGTTGTCGAAGAAAGAATGTCTTGGTCATGTGAGGGAAGGAACACTAGATCACCCTACAACAAAAAATTGTTCCACTCAAACCTAATTACACTTTGAAGATAATCACAATACACATGATATTGTATGATTTCAACTAAAAATTGGTATAATGCCTTCCATGAAAGTGTGAAAGGCTCATGAAGGCTTCAACATGCAAATTTAATCCCTTGGATATAAAAGACTTACTATCAATCTATGGATTTATAAATGCCCATACCACATAATACCTTAGAACATAGGTGATTGCAAAGCTTCTTTCCAAATACCACACCAGTCCAATATCCTATCTTGCAAATTTAATCCCTTCGATATAAAAGACTTGCTATCAATCTATGGATTTATAAATGCCCATACCACATAATACCCTGCAAAGCTTCTTTCCAAAAACTAAACCACTCCAAAATCCTATCTTGGAATTGGAACATCATATTTGTAAGTCTTCTCCGTTACTACTGCAACATACATAATATCAATTCATTTTTTCGAACTACCTAGCCAAGTTAGAGTATGTACTATATTTACCAATTTTTGATAATTCAAATGTGAATCAGTGACAGAAATAGATCACTAATGCCCTTGGAACGGTTGAAAAGGGTGAAGGCCAAGTTCTATCCTTCCTCTGAAAATGGCATCGACAACATTGCAATCAGCACGATACAATGAGAGCATATTGAATTGTTAGTAGATGGAGGTTGCTCTGTAACATAATAATTCTGTCTTCTGGAGTAATCATCCCACTGGTCACATTGGCAGTGGTGTTTGATGTCATAGGCCTCGTACGGCTGCGAAAACATCACTTGAACGGTAGATTTAACGTAGGAATTAACCCTAGCATTAGGTTTTGTTGAAATCAGAGTCGTACAAGATGGCGAACACTGGCGGCCCTAGCTAGTGCAGTGGAGATCCTTGAAAAGGAAACCAGGAAATCACCACACTTGCTTTTACAGAGTGCACGCGACTATTGGGCCATCTACCCATCCTATGGGCCTGCGAAATTCCTGGATTGAAAAAAAATACCCGTAAATTAGGTTAACCAATGGAAGCCCTAGGGCAGCGGGGACAGCCTGCATACACTCCGAAAAATTTGGCACCCACATGACTCTCCACCGCGTTCTCCCGAGACAACAGGTGAGGCTGATCTTCCGTCTAACCTCCGCCGCCCGACTGCATTATGAGTTATAATTTACGCCACCATTCTTCACCATAATTAGTTAATTAGTTAATGGGTATAAAAAATGATTTTTAAAGATTGATGGTTATACAGATAGGTGTTTATATTTTATAATTTGGGGTGGATTAGAGTCTATGTTTTTCCTAGATTACAGTAGGATGCTATTGTCCCAATTGATTTCAGGGATAATGGACAGTTTGTACAACTAAATATGGAGAACAATTAAATTATTTGTTAGTGACACTTAACTTGTAACCTATCAAACAAGTTAAGTGGCTGTGCTAATATTAACTCCATTAAACTAGAAGTTAGCTTTTTCAACTTTTAGTTATCTTCACACAATGATAGAATTTGATGGATGAATTACCCTCCTGGATCAATTTAACCATCAAATACGATTAACATTTCAGGCCTGGATCAATTTAACCATCAAATACGATTAACATTTCAGGCAGACGGTAAAAAATGGCTTAGACTGAAAAAAAACACGTTTCAAGATTTAGTTGTAACGGGCAATTTTGACGGGTGTCCGTCATTTGAAATTTCCAACCCTGTAGACTTCACAACAACATCTCCATAGTGATCATTTTGTGACGTCAAAAAATGGTTTAGACTGTAAAAAAACGTTCAGGATTTGGTTGTAACGGGCAATTTTGACGGGTGTCCGTCATTCGAAATTTCCAACCCTGTAGACTTCACAACAACATCTCCATAGTGATAATTTTGTGAGCTCCTGAACAAAAGATTTACCATTTACAAAATAAAAATATAGATCTGTTTGTGGCCTGGTTATGGGACATTCCATAGATCATCATCTTACGAGAAGAAAGATCGCAAATTCCTTTCTAGAATTATAAATTTACAGCCTTGAAAAACATTAAGTCTAGCTAGCATGTACAATATGAATAAGGAGATACACAACTGAAAGCCTCCGAGAGTAACGAGTTGAATGGAATTGTGGGCGTGAGTGCGCCTACGTACTAGGGTCCAGAGTCTCCAGAACACCATTCATGCGCTGTGAGCAGAGTGAGGCCGTGGCTCTGGTCATTTCAAGTTCTTTTGTTTCCGTAGCTCAGAGATGTAACATCATGGGAAAAGGCCTGTCAGGGATTTCAGGAATTTCAATGTCCCCTTCCAACATCCTCAAAGCTTCTGCTATCGTGGGTCTCAAAGCCACCATAACATGGGCGCACAGAATACCCACTGAAACGAACCTCACCATGATGTTCACAGGCCCACTGCTACGGATCCTTTCGTCTACTACATCAATAGCTTTCCCCGCCTTCATAAGCGACCATGCCCAATCCGTAATCAGATAGTCGGCGGCCGATTCCAGGGAAGTGTCCAGAGCCTTTCTGCCGCTCATGATCTCCAACAACACAGCGCCGAAGCTATACACATCGCTCTTCTCTGTAAGTTGGCCGTAGAGAGCGTATTCGGGAGCCAAGTAGCCATGCGTTCCTACTACCCTCGTCGTCAGAGGAGATTCTAGTGTAGTTATGATCCTCGCCAGACCGAAGTCGGACACACGGGCATTCATTTGGTCATCCAGCAGAATGTTAGTGGGTTTGATGTCCCTGTGATAAATCGCAGGCTGGATACCGTGGTGAAGATAAGCCAAACCCTTGGCAATCCCTAGCACAATATTCTTCCGTTGGGACCAGCTCAATGGAGCCCTCGAGTTTCCTCCAAAGAGATGTTCATGCAGAGTTCCATTGGGCATGTAATCGTATATCACAAACCGTTGGTGCCCGGCCTTGTCGTCGCTAGCAACGCAGAAGCCTCGCAAAGGGACCAGATTACGGTGTCTGATATTGTTGATAATTTCGACTTCGTTTAAGAAGTGCGCACCTCCTTCCTCAGAGCAGTTTCTGAATCTCTTCACGGCCACAGGCTGCCCGTCGGGAAGTGTTCCACAATACACTGTCGCGAAGCCTCCATAACCGAGGAGATTTTTCCAGTTGAAATTGTTGGTCGCAGCCTTGATCTCTTGTACGCTGAACCACGTTGCGCCCTTGTTGGATTTCACTGTTCCCCTCAAGAGCTTTCTGTTTCTCTTCAAGAACTGCCTGTGTGTAGTGCAATTTCTCCTTGGCCATAGGAAACAAACAATCAGAAACGCAGAAAGAGAAATGACTATAACTGCAGCGCCCGCAGAGGTGGAGATTAAAACCAGACGGCGGTTATCTCTCCTTTTGTGCGGGGACATACCCAAGTTTAATAAACAGGAAGCGGTATTTGGGTTCTTTGGACCCAAATCATTCACCACAGCAGCATAGAGAAACGCGAAGGTGACGCACATGAGAGTGGTTTCCTGGGTAACGTTTTTATTCATCGCGACCAATTTGCTGTTCACCTGGCTAGTGTCATAAATGCATAAATTGCAATCTGCTAAGTCGGAGAGATCCCCTTTGCAGGACGAGTCCATTGCAGTAGTGCCTACCAGCTCAATCCAATCCTCTTTTGACTGTATCCCGTCGCACACAGTACGGCTGGATACAAATGAGGATGGTTTTTTCAGGCATTCTTTTATAAAGGAAGGGGCAAGAGAAAGCGTGGGCATTGAATAAATCTGTTCTTGAAATTCATGGATGCAGGCAGTAGCAGAGGCATAATCAGGAAACATGAATAGGGAGGAGTCCTTGAGATGTTGTGCGGCGCTTATGTCGAATAACACCATCAATGTCTCGCAGCACTGGCCGTCATCAATTCCCGACTGGCAATAACTCGAGTCCCATGGAATTTGATGGACATAGTCATAATCCGTGGGACATGAAGCAGCATTTCCATGAAGCACCATGAAGAATTGCAGTGCCAGTGCCAGTGCGAGGCTTGCACCCTCCATACTTTTAATTCTATGCAAATGCGGAGGCAGCTGTTTAAGACTAGGTACTTCTCTGTTATGACGATTGTCGCAATGGACTGTATAAATCTGGTGGTGCTGTAGATCCATTGGCCACCATCAAAACTGCCGACGTTGAAAATTGTAGTGCTAAGATTTGTGAGATCCATTTTCTGCGCCGACCTAGACTTTCAACCAGAAGACGTTCAGATGGATTAGGTTAGCCGGTTGCGTCAATATCTCAATCCCACCATTCAAATCGCTGATGGCTCTCCACACAATATCTCAATCTCACCAATCAAACCGCTGATGGCTCTCGAGACACAGATGATCATACATATGGAGTATTTGACGACACTTAATTTCAGTAAATATTTATATATCAAACTCCATGGAATGTGTATTCCAATAAGGGAGCCAAAGTGGTCAAGGAATCCTGATTAGACAAATTTTGAATGATTGTTTGAAATATCTTTAATGTGGTTGGCGTAGCCTTTTGACTATACTCGAAATAGGTAAGTTTGAAGTTTGCACCATAGAATGGTTAAATATTTATTCTAGACCAATCAACCAATCAAAGGTATTTCAAGGTATTAATTTTAATGGCGTGATTATAAGATATATTGATTTTTTTGTCATTTTGTGTGCACATTAAGGATTTTAAGTTTTGTTGGGGTCTTTATGTAAAATAAGATATGCTGAAACCAAAATTATATAAATGTCACAAGTTTTTTCTAAATACTATTTAAATTAAAGTAGCATATCCCAAAACGGGAAATGAAACTCCTAGAAGAATTTCAATATTTTATCAAATGAGAAAAAGATGTATATATTTAGATAATATAACTGTGTGTGTTTGAAAGCAAGTCTAGCTAATATATGATAGGGATTGTAGTCGATGAAATTGAAAGGAAAACTATGTTGCAAGTACTAATAAGCAATAAATAAGCAAGTACTAAGGTAGGGATGATTGACCTTGTTAATGTTAATGCATGGGATTTATGGATATTCAATGCCCAAGTCATCTTTAGGGGGATTTGTTTCTTATTACTTTGATTTATGGGTGGAATTGGTATGTGCTTTGGTTGAGATTGGTCCCATGGAGGCCCAATGTAACTATCAAATGTCACAACAACATAGGTTGGTAAGTTAAGAGGTGTAGATCCAAGTGTGTATACAATTTGCATGACCAATCCAAGTGCAAATTGACCCACAAATTGTAGGATAACATTACTCACTTCCCTATACCTAGCAATATTTGTTTTGCTAGTTGATGGTCATAATATTTCATTTTAACATTTTCTTGTTTAGTGGATATTTCCTGTGCAATTCGTGTTTATATGTTGGATTGGGTTTATGGTTTTTCTTCATGATGATAAATAGTTTCTTAATGTTCATTTTGTTGATAAGTCTATTGATCCCTAGGATTCATCTAAAGCAATGTTGAAGGATCTTTTTGTTGTTGTAACAAGTGATATCCTTTTTAAGCTTATCATCCTTGAAGAAATTCTTCTTGATCAGGATAACAATAAGAATTTAGTGTGTGTATTCTTCCTGATGTTATTAACTTTTTCTCAATGCTAATTATGTTAATAAGTCTACTATTACCCTAGAATCCATGTTGAGAAGTATTGAAGCAACAATGTAGTGCTTTGAATTATTCACAAAAGTAATAGGAACAATGGTGGGTGGGTGAAGAGATCAAGATGAATATTTTCTTATTTAGTAGGACTTTGCATAGTGTCTTGTTAAAATATGGAAAATTATTCATCCAAGTGTGACTAAAATATAGCTGGAAATACCCTTTGGAATGAATCTATTCTCAAAATACATGTGGGATTGGGACAAAATTACTCAAATCCGGGAAGAAGAACCAAGGAATACAAAAGGGCCGATGTCTCCCTATTAAAGAAGATAATAGATGAATAAAAAATAGCAACACATAAATTGTAATATTCAAGTTCAAATTCTTCCTAAAAACCACACAACAAATATTTATAAATGTCTATTTAAGGGCTATATTTGTGGGAAACATATAGAATAAAGCAGAATGTTCAAGCCACATGCTTACAAAATTTTCAGATTATAGCAAAGGAATGCCTAATGATACTCTCATCTATGATCCTTTTCAAAATCCTTCTAGAGCCATTACTAAGACTCAACATCCAAAGTCTGTATCCTCCAATCCCTAAAGGATTTCTTATATGAAGAAATTAGAAAGCAGATTTCTTAAATCAAGAAATTAGAATGCTTCAATCTTGATAAAATGGAAATTATTAGCATTCAATACCTTAATTCATTAACTCTCCATATAGTGATTCCAAATATCAATGCTCTTGAATTAATGCCACCAGTAGCTAATTTCAAATTTCTAGGCAATGACCCAAAAGTAGATAGTGTGGAGAATTTGAAGAAATTGAGGAGTTATGATGCCCCTTTGTCGGGGAAAATTGTTGGGAGTAGGATTTTTATAGATCAAGACCGAAAAATAAAAATATATGTAGGTACATCGTTGCTCTCTATTTTTTTTCTAAACATTTTTTAATTACAAGAACAAATTATGTATATAAGTCATTGATCTCTAGCTTCTCTATAAGTTTTTATAATTACAAGAATTTGTGTATGCACGTTGAATGCCATTTATCCATGTATGTACCAATAGGCTTCTAGGTCAACCAATGCGCCATTTCCATACTACTAAAGTTAATCCCAACAAATCAGTCTTCAAGAAGTAGCACTAAGCAAATTTCCCAGCTGCACTTGTTTATCATTCCCCTACTATGAATCTGTGAGTGTGTGTGTAATTGGGTCTGGTAGTTAAATTTGAAAGAATTTTGGTGTTTGTATTTGAGCCTTTTAAGAATTATGTTATGGATAAATTCCATAATGGTATTTTTGAACTCTTTGTTTTAGGAAGTTTTCTTACAACAATATTAAATTGTATCGAATTATTTAGTTTATCAAAAAATAATCTATTTGTGTATATATATATATAGGAAAATATTTTGATAACTATTTCTAAGTGCA
Source organism: Larix kaempferi (assembly GCA_027924585.1). Classification (NCBI taxonomy): domain Eukaryota; kingdom Viridiplantae; phylum Streptophyta; class Pinopsida; order Pinales; family Pinaceae; genus Larix; species Larix kaempferi. The sequence continues at coordinate 863,613 of BSBM01000314.1, forward strand.
CATTTTTTTTTCATATATTACCAATGAAAATAACTCATTTGTGCTTTCAAAACCTCATGAATACTACATGGATTGAATTACCTTCATCTTTAAATCCTCTATCTCAATTAACAGTTTGCATATCTTTGAGAATGTTTACATGCACTTTTAAGTTCTAATGCATATGTGTCAAGGATTTCTTAACAGCTTGTGAAGTTAAATTTTTTCCATTTTGTTTCAAAAATACAGTTTAAAATTTGTGTACTTCTTTTGTGCCTTTTTTGCCGGAAAAGAATCGCAGACCCCCACGATTGAGCCATACCATAACTTATTTTTCTCCTTCCAGTGGGTTGAAAGTGAGATCCTTGACTTCTAGCCTAAGAAAATGATCCATTCTATTGCCTAATTCGTTGATAGGCACTACAATAAGAATTGTAGTGGGAGGCTACCTCGGCCTTTTAATCCTTGATTAAGGGATGAGCAGTGGGGATTCACTATTATAGCATATACCTTTAAAAAGATTTGTCCAACACATACATCGAACGGCGGAAATTTGTTGTGAATGGAGAGCATACCGAAAGGTTTATTACTAATTGACTGCTTTTTTAATTAATCCAAGTCTCTTGCCACCTGGGGGAGCTAAAGGTTGATCACTTCAATTAACCATTATGAACAACAGTTAATCCAATTCGTGCACTTTATCATATTAGGATGGACCGCTTTTTCTTTTGATTTTATGCTTTTTGATGTTCCATGGATGGTGTTTCGGAGAGTGGGAATCGACTTGCCCAAAATCGATTCTATTTAGATCACTTGAACGTGGATGCAGTTGTCTATGTTGGTAGCAGATCATTGCTTTCTATTCCGAATTTTACTTGAATATGTTGGAGGTATTGAGTTAATGAATCGATGAGTTTTGATTTACATTCTTTCAGGAAAATTACTAAGTAGCTGCAAACCATATTCGCAGAGGTGAAGCAGACATCATGCTTGCAGGTGGAACAGACGATGGGGTTGTGCCCGTAACTATGGGTGGACTTATTTCCCTTAGGGCCCTTTCGCGGAGGAATGATGACCCACATATAGCTTTGAGACCATGGGACAAAGACCGTGATGGATTTGTCATGGGTGAAGGTGCTGCCGTGCTGGTGAGTTTAAGTTGAATTCAACCACTGGATTTTTCTTTTATGTTACCGATTCAAAATGTAGATCATAAGATGCATAAAATCAATCATAGTGGAACTTCATATATAATGAACTGGTACCATGATCATTGATGTCACATTGACTAATCTGAATGCTTTATCCTATTGGGATAGAATTGTCAACAATGCTCTCAATTTCAAGGGATGCAGATGTATTACTTAGCCGATCGCTTCAATTAACCATTATGAACAATAGTTAATCCAATTAGTGCACTTTCTCAAATTAGGATGGAATGCTTCTTTCTTTTGATTTTATGCTTCTTGATTTTCCATGGCTGGTATTTGACAGAGTGGGAATTGACTTGCCCAAAATCGAAGTTTGTTTCGATCACTTGAACGTGGATGCAGATGTCTATGTTGGTAGCAGATCGTTTCCTTCTATTCTGAATTTTACCTTGAATATGCTGGAGGTATTCAGTTAATGAATGGATGAATTTTGAATTTTTTTTAATTTGTTTGAGAGAATGTAAATCCCGTTGAGGGCTTACATGTAGATTGCTTTCTTTTTTTTATAGATGTTTTTAGGATTTCTGAAGATCTTCCCAAATAAGAAGAGACCCCTTTCAATCCTTCACGATGTTAGCGGAATCATAAAACCATGCAGGTGAACATCAATCCTTGAAATTAATTTTCTACATTCTTTTTGGAATCCTCAAATTGCCGACATTCTTAAATGTTGGTGTTAAACCCTATTGAATTGCTGCAATAGTTAAAGAGTTTTATGGATTTGAACTTGCTCAGATTTTGCAGAATGACTTCGCTTCTGGGACCGCCCGGCTCAGGGAAAAAATCTTTACTCTTTAATGATCTAATGTCCTTATGCTTATCAAATCTAAAAGGATGCTGAGAAAGTGATAGTATCTCAAATGTACGGGTTATCTCATCTATTGAACAATACTTTCCTTTAGAAGTTAGCTTAGGAAAAAGGAGTAAATTGTTCGAGACCTTATCTAATCCTTTGGGATATCTAGCTCACTATGATAGTTTATCTAATGATAAATAGAGGCCAACTTTTCAAGTATTCTCATAAATAAATGGAGTATTTCAAGGTTGCAAATTAGAGATAAAGGAAAGAGCTCCAAGGAAAATTGGGGAGTAGATGCTTGACAAAGTAGTGCCATGGGGTTTCTTTCATTGGGATGATAAAAGTTCCACTTAAATTTTGTAGTGCTGGAAGTGTTTGGTATATCTCAGATACTCAGTTTATTAAGTTTAAAGTAGGTATGGGCACATGTTCTAATAACTTAGCTAAGATGATGGCATTGATATGCCTTCTTAAATTATCATTGAGAAAGGGGTTGATCGTTTACAGATTTATGGGGACTCATCACTTGTTATTAGTTGTATTATAGGGAATACACAAATGTGAAATGTTCCTCTCGGACGTATTGCTAACCAGTTAAAAGCAATATCAACACTTTTTCAAAGCATCTCATATACTTGTATTTTCAGATAATTAAATAGTGGTTGATGGGCTCTCAAAGGAGGGATAACAGATTGAATATGGTGTCATGATTCTAGAGGAATCCTTGGATGGAGTCTTCTCTTTATATTCACACTCTATTTTATGATTTTTTTTAGAAGTATGTACATGTATAGGAAATATGCATTTTTGTCATAGAATAATTAGAAATTGTTTTTGAATTTGTTTAATGTTCAGGAAATTGGGTAAAACTATGTTAAATAACAATTAATTGTCAGACATTTGTAGCTGGAGGTTTTGCAGTAAGTTTGTTTAAGTAGAAGTCAGTTGTAGAGGAATACTGAGTATTGAAAGATATTGATATATCTGCATATGATCAACCGATTCTTGAAATATATTGATATATAATTCATATGATCTATACACAAGTGTTGTGAACACCTAAAGAACGTAATTATCCATTCAACTTTGAATAGAAATTACACTTATTTTAAAAGTTAAATTCAAAAAAATTTACTATTTGTAAATTACAACCACAGACCATAGTAGGAAATTAGAAGAATGTAGAATTACTCTGTCGTATTTATTTTTAATCTATCAGTAATAATCCAATGACTTGCTTGCAACAGCTAAGTGGTTGATGGGATCTCAAAGGAGGGCTAACAAATTGAAGCTAGTGTGATGATTTTGGAGGAATCCTTGGATGGAGTCTTTTCTTTATCTACACACCCTATTTTATGATATTTTCTTAGAAGGATGCAGATGTAGAGGATATAAGATTTTTGTCTTAGAATAAGCATAAATCAGTTTATGAATCTATATAATGCTCATGAAACTGGGTAGAACTATGTCAAAGAACATTTAATTCTGAGACATTTTGTAGGTGGAGGGTTTGTTGTCAGTTTGTTTAAGTAGGGTTTGTTGTCAGTTTGTTTAAGTAAAAGTCAGTTGTAGAGGAAGACAAAGTCTTGATAGATATCGATATATCTGCATATGATCTATGAACAAGTGTTGTGAGCACTTAAAGAACATAATTGTCCATTCAGCTATGAATAGTAATAATGCTTATTTTCTCTGGAAAAGAATTAAGTTCAAAACAATTTACTGTTTGAAAATTACAAGCACTAAGCATGGTAGGAACTTGGAAGAAAGTAAAATTACTCTGCGGTATTTAATTTTAATCTATCAATAATAAGCCAATGAATTGCTTGAGCTAAGAAAATAAGATATGATTCTGAAAAACTCACATTAAATTGTTTATTGAAGACCTGTTGAAACTGTTGTAATGTTTATTCAATCAATTTGGGGAGCTCAACTACTTGTCAATGTACTTAAATTTATTCTCTAAAATGGTTAGATTTTGATTTTGAGATGGAAAAGTTTGATGTCTCAATAACTATGCACTCAATAGACGCCCACATTCTCACCATGGCCAGGGAGGTCTACACTAGCCGCTCATGAATTGTTAGTCATCATTGTTTCCCATGACCTGGGATAAAAATGAAAAGCATTATGTGTATTTTGTCTACCATTGTTTACAATAAGATGGTCCAATAGATTAATATGACCCAAAGGAATTGTAAACTGAACCTTTCACATTGATTACATAGAAAAAAAGATATTAATAGCTAAACCGTAGTTTCAGCCTTTTTCTAAATAATCAAGTGAAAGAGAAGAGAAAAAACAAAGATCATATACCCTGCTAGAACAGTAATATCTATCTGCATCTATCCAAGCCTGAGAAAGTTCATTTTCTTTAATCCCACTTTACTTGCAAATTTTAAGTAAGACTCGTTTCATCTACTGCTATAATTTAGTTTGCATCATATGAATCAACCATTTGCAAAACCAAAAAAAATAGCAAAAGAAAAATTAAAACGACATTATAATAATATGCAGATGTAGTTGTAAAAATATATTAACAGCTAAACCCTTCACATTGGTTAACCACTAACGTTTATCTTACCACAACATTCTGATTGAGTATCTATACTTATATGCATCAATTATTCTATGTGCATATTCATCGTTTGTGTGCCATGAGTATGGAAAAAATATGATATTTATAATTTATTATTAAATTAATATTATAATTGTATATATTAAATTAATATTATTTATCATATAATTGCACCAAAGAATATGAAAATCAACAGGGTATTTGTTAAACATTTGAAAGTTATGTTTTGTTGGAAGAAAAAAGTTGATGAATGCAAAACTAGCAACAACCACATTTTTAAATGTGGTTGATATTCGGTATATCAACAATGACCACACATTTAAAAGTGGTTGATATTTGTGGATCGGGGAATATCAACTACATTTAAAAATGTGGTTGTTGCTAGTGTTTATGTTTACTCTAGCCCTGTCGTGGCTGGAAATGCTCTTTGGAAATATTTGCCTAGAAAGCTTGACACCCTTGGAAAGGTAAGGTGACTTCTACCACGATTTTGAGATTTTTGGCCTGAACTTCACATCGTCAGAACTTTTCTAGGTTTTTTATTTTATTTGTAGCTTTCTTCTAATGGTTTGGGAATCTGTTTATCCTCTTTTAATTTAGGGTTTTTGGGAAATACTTTGTACACTTTGTTGTTTTTATTACAATTATATGTTATTGGCCATAAAATTTATCAGCTATGCTAAATTTCGAGCTCAAGACTATTCTTTGGCTTTATAAAGGAGTTGTTGATTGTAAAATTGTACCCTTTGAAGGATGCAGGCTTGTTTAGGTTAATTGTTTTCCATGTGATATGTCTGAACGCTTGGGTCAATTTTGAAGGGATTGTAATGAAGTATGCATAGTGTCAAGATTTATTTTGGGTCAATTATGGAGGGATTGTAATGAAGTATGCATGGAAATCATTTTCTTGTTTGGTTCGTTGATCGGTATATAGAAGAATCTAAAGTATTGTTGTTAAAAATGGTGAAAGTTTTAACTAGTCGATTGAAAAATCAAAGAAGCTTAAGTATTATTCTTAAAAATGGTGAAAAAGTTGGTTGCCACTAGATAATGGGCCCTCGCATGAAGTTGAGGGACCCTTTAGGTGCAATCGTGCATTCACAAAACGCACTAGAATTGTGTAAATTAAAAACGCGTGCACGTTACTTAGAGCTAGGCATGGGCGGACTCCGACCCTGCCATGTCAATTGACATGTAAGATAGGATTCAAAAACACACACTCGTTATAGTGATACATAACACGACACGTTATGTATCACTATAACATGTGCATGTTTTGGTTAATATAACCAAAAAAAGAAACAGTCTGTAGACTGTGGCACTGTTTTACCCACCGTTTTCTCAAAACCCAAACGCTCTAGCAATTTCAACTTGCCAAAACGCATTGGAGAAGCCCAACAAGGGAGATTTGGAAGCTCAACAAGGGAGATTTCATCTTGGAAGGAGGATTGGAAAGGTAAGCATCCAAATCCGTTCATCATTTCATCATTAAAAATATAAATTTGTAGGTTTCCCTAAACTAAAAATCTTTGTACATGAAATACCAAAACTAAAAATTATAAAATTTGTTATTTAACATATGTTAATTCCTTCCTACTATCAATCCCTTAATGAATTTTACATCCACCCCGTTAGACACAATGGCTCACTGAGAGGGGGGGTGAATCAATGAGCCTATACTTAATCCAAATTCAACTTCTTCAATCACTAAATCTTAAATCATTATTTCTCACTCACTTCAATATCATATTCATCCATGAACTATCTACCAATCACACGTGTTGATTTCCATAAACACCTCATAAATTATAAATAAATATATATATATATATATATTTAGACTTTCTTTTTCCCACCTAAGTGTGGTCTTCATACCCACATCATCACAATTTTATTTGCTTCCAGCATGCCCGCACTAGCTTGTAACTCATGCCCGCAAGGGCCATATTTATGCCTTTGAACATGCCTGCAACTAGACCTTCTTCAATTTCCCGCATGGGGGTCTTTGGCATGCCTCCAGGATGCCCGCAGCTTCCATAAACATGCCCGCATATGCATCTTCAATATTCCCGCATGTCACCTTGTCCACATGCCCACATGTCCATCAACTTCATTTCTGGATGCCCACAGATGCCATAAGGGATGCCCCAATCTCCTTGCCAAGTTTCAACTTCAAGCTTCTTTGTTCACTTCATGCTTCTTTGTTCATGTCACTTGTTCTCTCCAAGCCATCCTTGTCTAGGGTATTAGGACCAACTCCAAATGACCACAGCATGGGTCATTTGGCTCATTAGGTGTGCCAATGCCCATCACCTTGTATTTTGTCTTGTCTTTTCCAAGTCCTTGTCAAGTCACCTTGTTTTCTTGTAATCATGCCATTTACACCTTTGTCATTAATGTTGTCATAAATGACAATCCTATTCACAAGATAATTATGTTAGCTGCAACTGATTGGGATGCACCAACACCCCAACAACCATAGATTTACAAATGATATTTCAGACTCTTCTTAAGTCTGCAGATTACATACATCATCAACCAGAAGCCCTTCTCTGTTTCCAAAGCACTTCATCATTCTCATCAAGCACTCATTATTCAATATAACTTCACTCTATCCATTAGCAAATATCACCAATCAAATCACATCGTCATTCTTTCATCATTATTAATGTCATATCAATATGCTTCTGTATCTCCATTCATACACTTTACACTGTCCATATGCACATCACAACATTCTGCCCATATCATCAATCATCTCTTCATCATTCTACCAGCATGTCTTCATTTTGTCCATCAATAGGCTGCCTCAGTTTAACCCAGAATAAAAGATAGAAAGAGAGATTGTTTTACTACTCCACTTACTGCTGCTCTTTCACCAAAAAATGTCCTCATCTTCCTGGCCCCCGAGATCAGAGCTCTCCTCTATCTCCTAAATTCTCCACACTCACCACACAAAAAACACAACCATCTTGTTCTTCATTTATACTTCTCCTTTCCATTTACTTAGGATGCCAACTTGTCTTTTTGCTTTTATTAATTCAAATAAGTCAAGTGATATTTTTATTTCCATGTTATCCTTAACCAATAAAAATACATATCTTTGCCACATCATCATGGTCTTTATGCTCGCATGGTCTCCACCCTTATGCCCACAAAGACTCATAATGTATGTCTGCAATGGTCATATGAAATGATATTTATGTTTGTAATATATGCCTAAGATGATATTTATGTTTGCAATGTATTCGTTCTTGCACAAATTTTGTACATTTTTCATTTTTGAGAGATGTCATTATAGCGCATGTATATGTTTCTAATGATTTATTTTATTTTTTATTTTTTTATTGCAGTGATGACCATGGATGCACACTCAGACATCCAAAGAGAAAATTAGAGGCTCAGAGAAATTCGAGCCTCAATTACTATTGTTGATGATAGGCATCTTATGCTTGCATCCAATTTGGATGCAATGATAGATGCCTTTAGTAGGTCAAATGGTGCACTACAAGATATTGCCACATTCAGAGAAAGAAAGTGGCAACAACATGAGGATGGACTTAGCTACAAAGAAGTTAAGAAGTTGAAAATCTCAAAACAACATATATTTTCCCTCTTTAGAGATCCACAAATGGGTGAAATCCTGAATGCAAACAAAAGTGGTGTACATATCAACCATTCATAGATAACTGCATCGACCGATGGTACATGGTGTTTGATGCACCACCACATAATTTATTGTCATTTGTAAATTATTTTTCCTTACTATACACATATATATAGATTGCTAATATTTTTAATGATTTTAAAACTTGTAGTTGCTACAAGAAGGGCACAAGGTTGAAGACCTTTGCACCGATGATGTAGAGCATAGTCCACAGGCTCACGAACCAGCACCGCCCGATGTAGATGATGTTGTCATACTTTCAGTGACAACAACTCACAATCAGGTAACTATTTCAACATGACATTATTTTAATACATGAGTAAATCCAATTAACAATTTAGTGTCATTTGTAAATTATTTTTCCTTACTATACACATATATAGATTGCTAATATTTTTAATGATTTTAAAACTTGTAGTTGCTACCAGAAGGGCATGAGGGGCAAGAGGCTCATGCAGCAGCACTGTCTGATGTAGATGATGTTGTCATACTTTCAGCGACAACATCTCACGCCGAGATAACTATTTCAACATGACATTATTTTAATACATGAGTAAATCCAGTTAACAATTTAGTGTCATTTGTAAATTATTTTTCCTTACTATACACATATATAGATTGCTAATATTTTTAATGATTTTAAAACTTGTAGTTTCTACCAGAAGGGCATGAGGGGCAAGAGGCTCATGCAGCAGCACCGCTCGATGTAGATGATGTTGTCATACTTTCAGCGACAACATCTCACGCCCAAGTAACTATTTCAACATAACATTATTATAATACATGAGTAAATCAAATTAACAATTTAGTGCCATTTGTAAATTATTTTTCCTTACTATACACATATATTGATTGCTAATATTTTTAATTATTTTAAAACTTGTAGTTGCTACCAGAAGGGCATGAGGGGTAAGAGGCTCATGCAACAGAACCTTCTGAGTTACAAGATGTTGTCATACCTTCAACGACAACATATCACACTGAGGTAACTATTTCAACATGACATTATTTTAATACATGTTAGTTGTTATCACATGTTACTTAATTAATGCTACACGATCTAATATTTACAATTTTCTAAATTGTAGGTTGTAGATCCCCATCAGAGAGAAATGATTTAATCTAATGATCTCCCCCCTGGTGGGAATACAACCGATAGCTTGCCCATAGAGACACAACAGACAACATACCGTTTCTTAGAATTGATTGAAGTATACAGTATATCGGTATGTATTTCATCACTGTCAGTTTGTTAATACATTCTATTTCATTGACCAATGCATTTCTAACTACGTCAGTATTGGTGGTTGTAGCCACCAACCTCTATACTTACGAGACTGTCAGCAGTTGGATCTCCTCGTAGTCCAAATGTGCAAAAGGGACAAGTGTATAAGAGAGGCTCCACTCCTAGAAAGGGTGTGGATGTCCTCTATAGAAGACACACGAGAGATCCATCTACCCCTCACCTGACAAGGGTCATTGATACTGCAGTTAGTGCTGCATCTACAATAGCCACAAGTCATACAGAGGTAATTATTTCAACAATCACAATGCATAGTATTTAACCATGTTACTATATTGTTTATTCATGCATGTCTAACTATTTCTCCATTTGGTGATTGTATCCATTAGCGGCATAAGTGCCTGGCCCCTCTGCTCAATCCATGGTTCTGACCGGGTCTCCTCTTGTGGTGAGATGTTCATTAATGACCAAGTTTTTTTATTCAATTTACCCAAACATGTTGATCAATGTTGAATTGTTGAATGAATTGAGATATGATCTTTTATTTGCAAAGCACAACTATAGATAGGTGCTCCATGAGCACACCGCTCACATCTATACCCCATGAGGATTTGGTGAGTGTTTGTCATAAATAATTTGGCCATAAGTTAATTTTTTAAGTTTGTTAATGGTAGGGTATTAGTGCAGTTATTTGATAAAAATAATGATTTTTTTTTTGCAGACTCCTGAGATGCAGAGCAATCCCAGGGAGATGGTCGATAGAGGAAAGTCGAGGAAAAATAAGCGAAAGATTTATTTTTGATGTTGCATAGTCTTGTATATATGTATTTTGACATGTACATGTACACATTGTTGTAATTAGGGATACATGTATATTGATAGGCCATTTGAGGGCCAGCTACTTTGCCATATTTTGTATTACAAACATTCGACTACCAATGCATGATACAATATGTTCCATATTCTCTCTTAAGTTTCCACTTGTGTTTGTGATGATTTATCTCTGAACCACAAATTGATAAATAATGCTATTGAAATTTATATAATTACATTCTAAGCAATATTTATTCTCTTACATTTATTGCATTGATCAAGTAACATCTCACCATTGTGTTATGAAAACATTATCTCAATGGAAAAAACTAATAATATCTTTCAACAATTCAATTAACTTAGCACATGCATGCTAATTCGATATCTAATTTAAAATTGTGTTTTTTGTCAACTCCAAGGGTTCATACCCATTGATCAGGACTATGGTTGCAAGGAAAATATGTTGCAAGGAAAAACCAAAAGTTAACAAAATAAGTCAAAATATGTTTGAATAACCTCTGTCATAATAGTAACATTCTACGCATATCATCAATGTAATCCTATGAAATTTTCAGAAACTAAGAGGAAGTCTAATAGATGTTACACATTTCATCAATGCTACCGTATTTCATCAAATGCTATGTACACGAGCATCTATACAATTCGGTTGAAGTGTGCCGACTCTAGCATGCTAAAAACAACGGCAAAGTATCAAGTACAATGGAAAGGGATGCATGAACTAAAGTGTAATAAAATTCATTGGGCCTTCATGTACATATGGTCAAATATATGTAACAAATATACCCTAGTTTGTTCCAATATGCTAACCAATAGATGGTCATGAATTCACTCTCATAAAATCATTGAAGATATAAACCCTATCCTTACTAAACCCTAGTATGTAAGACCCTGGTTTGTGCTTTACCTATTTCATATGTCCATTTTCCACTTGTCATAATGCAAAAGTAATCATATAGAATCCATGGAAAATGAAATACCTAACTAGTTTAATGATATTCCTTGATAATGTTATTTTGAAGAAGGAAAATAAGATGTTCATGGTCCTATGTTTGTAAAAACGATGGATTATCCTCATATGAAAATGTATTTAAAATTGAATGTTCTTGACTGATACAAACAATGATGTAATGGTTGTTCATTGTGATCTGGAAAGTATTCCCCCATAGCTTGATGGAAACATCTCATGGTGACTTTGATCTAACAAAGCTAGAAAGGATCAGAGGGATATCATCAATGAAACATTGCCTCCATTTTTTATTTGGAACTTTGAATTCTTAAAAATGACATTAATTACTCAAAATCCAAATATAGTGGAACACTAAGGAGTTGTTAAATGACGTGGTACACTAAGGACATAGAAATCTACCAAGGGTGTAGTGTGTTAGGTTTGATTTCCACTCTTTAAATGTCTAGTTCTAGAATCAAAATCAAAAAATTTCAAAGTTGACCCCCATGTGCAAAATTTGCGCACTCCCTTACTGAGCAAAACCCTAGTTTCCAAAATGGACCTACAAGATGACACCTGGGCCATGGGACAGACAAAGAGGGGCACCCCTAGCACTATCATGATGTCTTGAATCCAACAGATTCCATGGCTTGTCGATCCGAGCCACGTTCGTCATTCTATGGCCCATTCTGTCTCGCATCCAAAAGGCCTTCAGGGACACCTGCTGGATACCTATTGGGGGCATATAATTCCAACCGTGAAACAAAAATGGGTTCTGGGGAGTCCTGCAAGTGTGTCTAGGAAGGTTCCAGCTGGGAACGGTATCCATAAGTGCCTGGTGGATGATTTTGCAAAGTTGACCCCCGTGTGCAAAAATTGCACACTCCCTTACTAAGCAAAACCCTAGTTTCCAAAATGGACCTACAAGATGACACCTGGGAAATGGGACCGACGGAGAGGATCACCCCTAGAACTATCTCAATGTCATGAATCCAATGGAGTTGATGGTTTATCTATGTGAGCCACAGTTGTCATTCTATGGCTCATTTCGTCTCGCATCCAAAAGGCCTTCAGAGACACCTGCTAGATACCTACCAGGGGCATAGAATTCCAACCGTGCTAAAAAACAGGGTTCCAGGGAGTCCTGCAAGTGTGTCTAGGAAGGTTCCTGTTCGGAACACTAGCCATAAGTGCCCGATGGATGATTTTTCAAAGTTGACCCCCGTGTGCAAAAATTGCACACTCCCTTAGTGAGCAAAACCCTAGTTTCAAAAATGGACCTACAAGATGACACCTGGGCCATCAGACCAGTGGATAAAGGCACCACTAGCACTATCCCAATGTCCTGAATCCAACGGAGTCGATAGTTTGTCGATCTGATCCATAGTCTTCATTCTATGGCTTGTTTCATCTCGCATCCAAAAGGCCTTCATGGACACCTGCTGGATACCTATCGGGGGGATAAAATTCCAACCGTGCAACAAAACCAGGTTCTAGGGAATCCTGCAAGTGTCTCTAGGAAGATTCTAGTGGGAAATGCTAGCCATAAGTTCCTGGTGGATGATTTTGCAAATTTGACTCCCGTGTGCAAAAAATGCACACTCCCTTACTGAGCAAAACCCTAGTTTCCAAAATGGACCTACAAGATGACACATGGGCCATGTGACCAGTGGAGAGTGGCACCCCTAGCACTATCCCAATGTCCTGAATCCAACAGAGTCGACGATTTGTCGATCCGAGCCACGACCGTCATTCTACGGCTTGTTTCATCTCGCATCCAAAAGGCCTTTAGGGACACCTACTGGATACCTACTGGGGGCATAGAATTCTAGCCGTGCAACAAACCGGGTTCCGAGGACTCCTACAAGTGTGTATAGGAAGGTTCCAACTGGGAAATCTAGCCATAAGTTCCTGCTGGATGATTTTGCAAAGTTGACTCCAATGTGTAAAAATTGCAAACTAACAGTAGGTGTCCCTGAAGGCCTTTTGGATGCGAGACGGAACGAGCCATAGAATGACGATCGTGGCTCAGATCAACAAACCGTTGACTCCGTTGGATTCAAGATATCAGGATAGTGCTAGGGGTTCCCCTCTCCGCCGGTTCCATGGCCCAGGTGTCATCTTGTAGGTCCATTTTGGAAACTAGGGTTTTGCTCTGTAAGGGAGTGTGCATTTTTTGCACACTGGGATCAACTTTGCAAAATCATCCATGGGGCACTTATGGCTAGCGTTCCCAGCTGGATTCTTCCTAGACATACTTGCAAGACTTGCTGGAACCTAGTTTTGTTTCACGGTTGGAATTCTATGCCCCAGTAGGTATCTAGCAGGTGTCCCTGAAGGCCTTTTGGATGCGATACGAAACGAGCCATAGAATGATGACCGTGGCTCGAATCGAAAAACCATCGACTCCGTTGGATTCAGGACATCGAGATAGTACTGGGGGTGCCCCTCTTCATCGGTCCCATGGCCCAGGTGTCATATTGTAGGTCCATTTTGGAAACTAGGGTTTTGCTCAGTAAGGGAGTGTACAATTTTTGCACATGGGGATTAACTTTGCAAAATCATCCACCGGGAACTTAAAGCAACAAAATCTTACTAAACGTTAGCAGAGCTAAGCATTAATTCAATGCACAATTTTCATTTCGTTATGGAATATATGTATTGCAACTAATGACATGTCCTTTCAATGCACAATTTTCATTTCGTGCCTTTAATTTAATTGAGGTCAAGTGTCAAAAGGAGAGATGGAAAATTCATCCTTGGGCATAATAACCAAACCAAGCAACAAAATTGAATGTTGTATTTTTTGGAAAGTGTGTTTGGATTAGACTGACATGAGCACATTGTCCATAAACTCTCATGCAAACCTGACCTTTTAGGTTTTGTGCACTATAAATAAGTGTTGAGGAATAAACATGGTTGGGGGGACAATGGATTTAATTCCAAACTTAACATTCTTGAGCTCAAGTCTTGGGCGTCTAGGTTTCTAGGTTTCTGGGTGATGAAATTAGGTATCTAACATTTATATTTGTGTGGATGATGGATGAGAATCTTATGGTGAAAATTGGGATCATGATGGTGACAACATGGGTAGGAAGAGAATGGTGGTGATGTTCATGGTGAAATGGTGATCGCAACAATGTCCACGGGGATAGTGATAATGAGAATGAAGATGGTGATGGTGCAAGTGAGCATGAAAATGGGCATGAGGATGCAGATATTATGGTTTACTTAGATGAGAAAAAAAAAACAAAGGAAACAAATCATGATGACGAGGATGAGGATGAGGGTGAGGATGATGATGATGATGATGATGATGATGATGGTGGTGATGAAGATGATGATCATGATGAATATGATGATGATGGCGATGATGAATATGATGATGATGATGAGGATGAGGATGATGATCATGATGATCATGATGATGATGATGATGATGATGATGAAGATGTTGACGATGATGGTGATAATGATGATGATGATGGTGGTGGTGGTGATGAAGATGATGATCATGATGAAGATGATGATGATGGTGATGATGAAGGTGATGATGATGATGAGGATGAGGATGATGAGAATGATGATCATGAAGATCATGATGATGATGATGAAGATGTTCACAATGATGATGGTGATGATGATGATGATGATAATGATGATGATGATGATGATGATGATGATGATGAGGGTGAGAATGATGATCATGATGATCATGATGAAGATGTTGATGATGATGATGATGATGATGATGATGATGATGATGCTGATGAAGATGGTGGTGGTGGTGATGAATATGATGATCATGATGAAGATGATGATGATGGCAATGATGAAGATGATGATGAGGGTGAGGATGATGAGGGTGAGGATGATGAGGATGAGGATGAGGGTGATGATTATGAAACTTGTGCAATTTATCAAGTTGTACCAAGTCTATGAGATGTATGAATCTATCAAGATATCAATGTATGCCTACAATAGTTAAAATATTAATATCAATACTCAATGAGACCACGAAACAAAATCATAGCATACATGTACACCACATACCTATAACATAGTACACAATAAAACATGCAAACCACATACCAGATTACCTACCTATGGTCAATCGACTATACCATCAGGATCACCTCGAATACCAATGGTTTCCTTTAACCTCTCATGCTCGGAATAAGGAAATAAGTATCATGCCTTTGATGAGTTCTTCCTTGGCATTGTTTGCAGCGGGAGGTTTGTGCCAATAACTAAGTTTGTATAATGGTATACAATCTCACCTGGTCTATAATATTCATATGTATACCCTTTTCTATTTGTTGAGTGGGAAACCTGGTTCAAATATTCTCCTTTTATAACCATCGACCCAATCGGAAAATCATTGGCCTCAGAGTCCCGTAATGGGACATTTAGGGTTTGATTCCCCTATAAGCAATGTGCCAGCCAATAGTCAGTGCGCCATGCATTGCGTCTCGGGGAAACCACTACGTATATGTGCCTTGGAGAAAATATAGTTCCAACATTTCAGTCAACTAATTAGACACAACTAGTTGTCAAAAATATAAAAAATATACATAACTAATTATACACAACTAGTTGTCAAAAATATAAAAATATTAATCGAACCTGGTTGTACGAGATCTAATATGTGGTCATAGTCTGGTGAAATACTTGATTGGTCCTCCTCCAACTGGGATAATTCTGTAGCTATCCATCAACCAATGGGGAGTGATACACGATCCCAACTATCAACCCAATCCATGGATTCACATTCGTCCCATTCACCACTACTGCATGGAGAACACAAACATGACAGTTTCCTTATCCACATTTCAAGTATAGCATTGTCCGACGTTCTAGCTGAATAAAATGCATGAGTTCCTTGGATGGTCTTGCACTCATATAACTGTGATCAATCTACATCCACCACCTACCAAAAATATATATGTACATGTGCTTTCCTAGTTGAGTTATCTTCCTGCCTTCTTGCTCCCTCCCCCATGACTGAAGCACACCATTCAATGATGGTTTTTGCATCTTGGATGAGTGATACATTTGTGAACTTCATTTCTTTCCTACATAATGCAGTCTTTATGCATGCACCTGCTCCATCATGTTCACCTTTTCCATGTCCGGTCTCAAAATAGTTCCAAATATGTGGCACCTTGTGCCTTTTGTGGAGCATACACAACCATTGGAAGACACGGGCATTTTTTAATTTCCTTGCACAAGCGTCAGACCAAATCCAATGTTGTTCCATCTGTATACTGCTATCCTCCAAGTGATTGTAGAACATTTGAAAGCTGTGTTGTAAAAAAGCGAAGTCGTGACACCTGTCATCACTTATGTAGAAGTGATACTCCTTCAATATAAATATGTTGTCTTCAATAATATATGCCCCATGTCTATAGGTGATATGGACCATTAGGAAGACCTGGTATGAGTGATAGTATTGACTTTCAATCTCATTTTGTGGTTGAAGAGTGTAGTTTTCCGCAAAATCGACCACTGACATGATAGTCCCAATAGGAAATGTATCCCAGCATGTTCTAAACTGCTCATCTTCCCAACGAGCCACATGCACATGCTTTACATACTATTATGTCTTTTCAAATAATTCCTCCATGAAGTCGCAATTCCGTACCTGGTAGATCAACAATAAATACATATATCAATAGATTGTTACATATGAAATTAAAATCTGAAGAATAAATAGTATCCAATAGTTCATTACCAACCTGAGAAGTGACCAATTATAATTTTTTTTCTTTCGTTCCCTCCATCAATATCATACATGACATATTTGAATGACTACAAGTTCACCTCCTACCTCCCAAGTTCATGCTCATCGGTCACATGTATGCATTTTTCCAATAATGCAAATCGACCACACCCTAGGCATGTCCCATCTATGCAAGTTTTTTGATAAAATGTGCAATCGTTTGGCCTGCTACACAAAATGCTATGAATAAAGTCTCTAGATGGAATCGGTGGTAATGTAGCTGAGCATTCTTGCATAAGAGTGTTATGCAATACACGAAAAATATATGTATATGTGTCATAATAGTTACCATACTCAATGTGGTATCGACAACAACATGTGTTACGAATTGTGTTTATTTTAACATTCCATGGTTTGCATTTTTCAAAGGATCTTTGGCCCAAGTCAAGTTCATTATGTTCATTCCTAAATATCTCATATAATTTTGTTTGTGTCATATCAAGAAAATGTTTAATGTGTGGTTCACGATCCTTTGAACCCCTTCTCAATTTTAATACATCTTTTTGGTTGGAAGAAGGTCTAGTGTTGTCATGCCAAAAACCTTGCACAAATCCCTTTACCACATCAATGAGCTTCATATCAAAGCGTGGAAACCTGCTAATGAAGGCCCAAACGTTTGTTTGACCGGTTTCAAGTTGTTCTCTTCTAACACAATACCTACAAAGTGTCTTCACATTCAAATTAATAATTTTGAATGTAGGTTTAAAAAAACGAAGTGCGCAAGTGTTTTTGTTCACGATTGATTGAGACAACAAATGATGAGCCGCATTGCGGTCCTTTGAGCGAGATTTATTTACAATTATACTAAATGAATCTACTAAATTTTTAACAATAGGAGAACTTGGTTATAACTTTTTGGTCATCTTTATTTAGCATTCTTCTAACAACGACCATAGACCTAGATTTTAACAATGATAAAAATAATTTGCACTTGTCCCCATCACATTTAGAATAAAAAAAGTTATCAAGTATTTGTCGAGATTGATAAGCAATAGAACGTTTAGACAACGTACCTTCAAGTGAACTAATGAGAGTTTCATCAACCAGTATACGTTTCCGAATTCTTCGGCGTGCAGTTGCTAAGGGAGGTAAGGGTGTTGGAACTGGAGCATGTACAACATCACTAGGACGCTATGGCATTTCAATAGGAGCCTCTTGTCTTTCATTCTCTTGGACGGTCTCCATAACGGTTGCTTCTTCCATTGTAAATCCTCCATTGAATGCCTCTCTAACTTCGTCGCTTGTATAACCACTACCCAACGAGTCATTCACTACCATATTCTAAGGTTGACTTGATGTGGGAATTGAAATGTTGGGTGCTTGTTCATCAAATGTTGTTGAAATTCAGGGCCCCTTTAGTGAATTTCTTTGTTTTTATTGAGGTGGATGGGTAGGAACAACAGTGGCATCATCTACGGTTGGAATTGGATGAGTTTCCATGGAATTCCTTTGATTCCACATATCCAAACTTTTATTTTCTATAACTTCTTCCATGGTTTCTTGAGGCTTCTCTTTCCTTGCTGATTTCCTTTTTTGATTGTGTGAATTCCCCATGACCACAATGAGCAATACTAATAAAATAGATTCTAGAGGTGTGCTCAACTATTCAAATATCCAATTTCTTTCTCAATTGTGAATATATAGGTTCTTCAAGCTTGCTCAATTGTGAATATATAGGTTCTTCAAGCTTGCTCATTGTGAATATATAGGTTCTTCAAGCTTGCTCAATTGTAAATATAGATACTTCCTCAATTGTGAATATAGATTCATCAATCTTGCTCAGATGTGAAAGTAAAGTTTCTACCTCACTTGTGAATATAGAAAATTCTTCATTTGTGAATATAGATTCTTCAAGCTTGCTCAATAGTGAATGTAAATTCTTTTTCAATTGTGTTCATATAGATTTATCAAGCTTGCTTGACATTGTGAATGTAGAATCCCCTTGAAGCTTGAAAATGTGAATGTAGAATCCTCTTGAAGCTTGCTAATTGTGAATGTGGAATTCTCAATTCCAAATGCTAACTGTAGAATCCTCTTCAAGCTTGTTGATTGTGAACACAGAGTGTCTTGAGCTTCTTCAATCGCCTTGAATGTTCATTGTGAAGTATATTATTGTATTGGAGACGGGAAGACGGGAAGACAAAATGCAAGATTTCGAGTATAAAAGCATTCTGCTGAATTTTTGCATAGACAAAACCTGCTAGCGTTATGTACACACATAACGCGCTAGCATTGTGGACAATCAAAACGCGCTCGCATTCCTGGAATGATAAAACAATCCTATACATTTAATATGTTTGGTGCATGGCTAAATAAAGCCTACTTGCACAAAATGAGAGAGAGTTTCTTCATGCAAAAACGCTAGTGTTATTGTAATCATCAAAACCTTATTCAATAGTTTATTTAATAGTTTCTATGGGTTAGGAGGTTAAATAGGGATTTAGTGTTAGGGGCTTAGCGATTAGAGATGGGGGGTGGTTAGTTAGGGGTAAGGGGATAGGAGGGGGGTTAGCGAGGGGGAGAGAGCGACTGATAGAGGGGGTTAGTAATGGTTGGGGAGAGAGAGAGAGAGAGAGAGAGAGGGTTTTAGTTATAGGGAGTGATAAAGAGAGATGGGAGGTGTGGTTAGAGGTAGGTGGAGGTGTAGGGAAGAGAGAGACTGAGAGAGCCCAGGTTAGTAAGGACTAGGGAGAGGAGGGGAGAGAGATAGAGAGGAGAGGGTTTTTGACTAGGGGGATTAGCAGAGAGATAGAAAGAGTAGGATGGTTAGGGATGGGGGAGAGGTTAGGGAGAGGGAGAGGGGGTTTAGAGAGAGAGAGAGAGAGAGAGAGAGAGGTGTAAAAATAGGGAAGAGAGAGTGATGTTGTTGATGATGAAGAGGATGATGATGATGGTGATGATGATGATGAATATCATGATGAAGATGATGATGATAATGAATATGGTGATGATGATGATGATTATGAATATCATGATGAAGATGATGATGATGACGATGATGATGATGACGATGATGATGATGATGATGATGATGAAGATGGTGATGATGATGATGATAAAGATGATGATGATGATGATGATGATGATGATGACGAAGATGATGATGATGATGATGATGATTATGATGATGATGATGATGATGATGATAACGACGAAGATGATGATGATGATAACGACGAAGATGATGATGATGATGATGATGATGATGATGATGATGATGATGATGGTGACGATAATGAAGATGATGGTCATGATGAAGACAATGAAGATGATGATGCTGATGATGATGATGAATGATGATGATGATGAGGAAGATGGAGATGACGACGATGATGATGAAGATGGTGATGAGGATGATAGTGATGAATATGACAATGATGATGATTAAGATGAAGGTGATGGTGATGAAGATGATGATGATGGTAATGGTGATGGTGATGATAAAGAAGATGATGATGATGGTGATGATGATGATGATGATCAATCATCAATCATCAATCATCATCATCATCATCATCGTCATCGTCATCGTCATCTCCATCTTCATTATCATCATCATCATCATCGTCATCTCCATCTTCATCATCATCATCATCATCATCGTCATCGTCATCTCAATATTCATCATCATCATCATCATCATGTAGTGGTAGGGGAAGGTGGATTAGGAGACAGCAAGAGGGGGGAGAGAGAGAGAGAGAGAGGGAGAGAGAGAGGTGTAGAAGCAAGGAAGAGAGAGTGAGAGAGGGGGGGTTAGTTAGGGGTAAGTGGATATGAGGTGGGTTAGCGAGGGGGAGAGAGATAGAGATAGAGAGAGAGAGAGAGAGAGAGAGACTGAGAGAGGGGGTTAGTAATGGTTGAGGGGGGGGAGAGAGAGAGAGAGAGAGAGAGGAGAGGGTGTTAGTTGTAGGGAGTGAGAAAGAGAGATGGTAGGTGTGGTTAGAGGTATGTGGAGGTGTAGGAAAGAGAGAGAGACGGAGAAAGCCCGGTTTAGTAAGGGCTAGGGAGAGGAGGGGTGAGAGATAGAGAGGAGGGGGTTTTGGGCTAGGGGGAGTAGCAGAGAGATAGAAATAGTAGGATGGTTAGGGATGGGGGAGAGGTTAGGGAGAGGGAGAGGGGGTTTTATAGAGAGAGAGAGAGAGAGGTGTAAAAACAAGGAAGAGAGAGTGATTTCGATGATGATGATGATGATGAATATCATGATGAAGATGATGATTATAATGAATATGGTGATGATGATGATGATGATGATGATGATGATGAAATGATGATGATGATGATGATGATGATGATGATGACGATGAAGATGATGGTGATGACAACCACAACAGTGATGATGATGATGAGGATGAGGAGGAGGAGGGGGAGGAGGAAGATGGAGATGATGATTATGATGATGAAGATGGTGATGAGGATGATGGTTATGACAAAGATGATGATGAATATGATGATGAGGATGATGAATATGATGATGATTGTGATGAAGATGATGAAGATGATGATGGTGATGATAAAGAAGAGGATGATGATGATGATCAATCATCAATCATCATCATCATCATCATCATCGTCATCTCCATCATCATCATCATCATCATCATCATCATCACCATGTAGTGGTAGGGGAAGGGGGATTAGGAGAGAGCGAGAAGGGGGGGAGAGAGAGAGTTGTAGAAGCAAGGAAGAGAGAGTGAGAGAGGGGGGGTTAGTTAGGGGTAAGAGGATACAAGGGGGGTTAGTGAGGGGGAGAGAGAGAGAGAGAGACTGATAGAGGGGGTTAGTAATGGTTGGGGGGGAGGAGGGACGAAGAGAGAGAGAGAGAGAGAGAGAGAGAGAGAGAGGAGAGGGTGTTAGTTGTTGGGAGTGAGAAAGAGATGGGAGGTGTGGTTAGAGGTAGGTGGAGGTGTAGGGAAGAGATAGAGACTAAGAGAGATTGGGTTAGTAAGGGCTAGGGAGAGGAGAGGAGAGAAACAGAGAGGAGGGGGTTTTGGGCTAGGGGGAGTAGTAGAGAGATATAAAGAGTAGAATGGTTAGGGATGGGGGAGAGGTTAGGGAGAGGGAGAGGGGGTTTACAAAGAGAGAGAGAGAGAGAGAGAGAGAGAGAGAGAGAGAGAGAGAGAGGTGTAAAACCAGGGAAGAGAGAGTGATGATGATGATGATGATGATGATGATGATGATGATGATGAAGACGATGAAGATGATGATGATGATGATGAAGATGATGATGATGAGGAAGTTGGTGATGATGATGATGAAAATGATGATGATGATGATGATGATCATGATGACGATGAAGATGATGGTGATGATGAATACGATGAAGATGATGGTGATGATGACCACATCGATGATGATGATGATGATGATCAGGAAGATGGAGATGTCTATGATGATGAAGAAGATGGTGATGAGGATGATGATGATGATGAAGATGATGGTGAATATGATGATGAGGATGATGAATATGAAGATGACGGTGATGACGATGATGATGATGATGATGATGATGGTGATGGCGATGATAAATAAGAGGATGATGATGATGATGATGATGATCAATCATCATCATCATCATCATCATCACCATCATCTTCATCATCCTCATCGTCATATTCATTATCATCTTCATTGTCATCATCATCCTCATCACCATCTTCATAATCATCATCGTCATCTCCATCTTCCTCATCATCATCAGCATCATCATCATCATCATCATCATCATCATCTTCGTCGTTGTAGTCGTCATCACCATCATCTTCATCATCTTCATCATCACCATCATCTTCATCTTCACCGTCATCATCATCATCATCATCATCATCATCATCTTCGTCGTCATAATCATCATCATCATCATCATCGTCATCATCATCATCATCATCATCATCATAATCATCATCATCATCATCACCATCTTCATCATCATCATCTTCATCACGATATTCATCACCATCATCATCATCATCATCACCATCATCATCTTCATCATCTTCATCACCATCATCTTCATCTTCATCATCTTCATCATCATCATCTTTCTCTCACCCCCTTTATCTCCATCTAACACTTCAAAACATTATTTTGTAAAGATAATAATGCATGCACGTTATGTATATACAAACGATAGTGTGTTTTGTATATAAGAAATGCACGCACGTTTCTTATAACATTGAGCACGAAAACAATACAATTTGAATTTATATATAACACGCGTGCGTTATTTTAATTTAAACATAACGTGTCCGCGTTCCTGAGCACCTAACCACCCACTCCTCCCGCGCCGGTGTGTCAGCCACAGTCCTATGTGTTTGGTTCAGACTTACCAAACCTGTGCAATGGAATTTACTAAACCATAGCTAATTAGACATTCCCCACCATTTTTCTCAATATGCCTATTTTTGACCGCTCTCTACAGCATGACATACATAACCATTATTGACAAAATTTTAGGCATAGATAGCATTTTTTATGTAGATTCCAAATATGTAATTTTTTTTATAAATATTGATATTTTCTATTTATTTCCTAATTTTCTTGTGTCATCACTCCTTAAGTCAAAAAACATATTGTTAGTGTTTATTCCATAACTTTTTCATTTCACAACCATTTAAAAAATAATAATATGCGGCACTAGTAGACACCGACCTTTATATGCTATAAAAAATCCAAGTTGAAATAACTGCATTAAGACCTTCAAAGGCTGCACCCACATTTGACGTACCGTTCTCGAGGTTTGATCACTTCCATAATTAAAAAAAAAAATTAAACATTTAATTTTGGAAAAATAGCGCTGCACTAGTGCTACGGGTTCTATACATGTCTACCAATTTTTGTAGCCCAAAACCGTCATTTAGGCATTGAAAGGCTGCTCCCACAAAAACATATACCTTATCATTTGCCAAAAAAATAAAAAAGAGACTATTAGAAAACATAAAATTTGACATAGTTATGTAAATTTTCAATACTTAAAACTTATATATTCGGAAATGTGACTCAATTTCCTACGTTTCATATTTTTTACTCAATGCAAGATATCTTGTGTAAGTATCTCAAAAAAACCAAGTAAGTTGAGGGATGCCTAATTTTTCAGTTTTCTATTGCATCTAATGCGCCAAAAGTGACCCACATTAGCTTGCACATGCCCTAATGTTATTATATGATACAACCATCATTAGTGCATTATGCTAAGATGAAAAAAGTAGGTGCGAGACTCTGCTACAAAGATATTGTGCAAACATAAGTAGGAAAAGGCCTAGAAAATAAAATGTTGTGAAGAACTTAGGAAACATCAACAAACTACATAGGTAAAAATGAGTAAAAAGGAAAAATATGTTTTGATTTTTAAGCAAAAGTGATGATGTGTCTATAATTGTTTTTTTTTATTTGTAGAGTAACTTAAGATTGATTGGTAGATATAATTCTTATTAGAAATGGCGAGAGTTGGGTTGTGGCCTCACAGTTATATTATACAATACAAACAATTATCATCAGTGCATTCGCAAAGTTGAAAAAGGCATATGAGAGTCTATGTTGCAAATATCAAATATCTTGTATTTCCTCAGAGTTGAAAAAGGCATATGAGGGTCTTTGTTACAAATATCTTGTATAAACGTAAGTAGTTAGGGGTCTAACATATAAAAAATGTTGTAAATATCTTGTATAAAAATAAGTAGGAAAGGGTCTAAAAAATAAAATATTGTTGCAAATAACTTAGGAAACATCAGTGAACTATTGTAGGTAAAGGATGGAAAAAAGGGAAAAATATATTTTTATTTTTAAGAAAAAGTGATGTTATTCCTATAATTATTTTGTAGAATTATAGAGTAACTCAAGAATTTTTAATCGCTCTATTATATGTGATTCTTTCTTTTGTTGTTTGGGGACTCATTGATTAATTGGTGCAACATAGAATCATTAATTCGCAACTATTACAATTGCAACATAGAATCACTGATATGCAATTTTGCAACATAGGATGATACAAATGCATTAGCTGAATAGATGCCTCACAAAACAATCTAAACCTTATATTTATTCCTATAGTCCAATCATTGTTGAAAATGGGAAAGGTTAGAAATCAAATTCAAAAACTGCCCCAAGCTGGTAGGTTCTTCTACCACTTATCTACATGCTACCTTCATATGCAAACCCTTATGGGTTTGATATGAATGTGTAGATTTTTATTCCCAACAATCACAAGCAGACATGCCAGTTTTTGAGAAATGAATTTGTAGATTCTGCAACCTTGAGAAGACTTGTCAGTTTTCTTTTGAACTTAAGAACAATAGTTGTTGATTGAATGACCCCACTCCAAATCGATTAGGGCATGCTATCTTTAGGTTTGGATTGGCATGCATCTAAGAATTTGTAAATTAAATGTGAGAAATGGGCCTATCTCCCAACTATTAATCTTGAAGTCTTGTTCCTTGAATGAAAAAAATTAGAAGTTGGAGCATTACAAACAGAAGTAGGGGGCATTGAGAAATAGTGGCACTGTATCCTTTTCCTCAATACTATAATTTTCCTTGTATTTATGATCAAGTTGATTATGTGGTGCTTGAAGTTGAGATACAGGGGCAGTAAATAAGTTAGCCAACTCGACTGAACTTTGGATTTTTCAATTGTGTCATTGTTGACACTTCACATGACAAAGTTTGTTATTTCTAATATTAGCTAACAATGGCAAGGACTCAGACATAACTCTATATTTATTAGCAACATTATTCTCACCTTGCATTGTGTGTTCCATACCAGACACTCTTAACTAGTTATTCTTAAGACGTCTCATTTTGTTTTGGGGTTAGGCCCTTTAGAAATTTCTTATTTTATTTAATACATGTATAATCTAGAAATGTTGGTTAGGATGGGCACTTCAACTTAAATGTTGACCAATCATAAGTTGTGCTTGTTTTCATTTTGTAAGCATTTCCCCTAGGTGTCATACATTAGAAAATATTAATGGAGTCAATACAATGTTCACATGTTGGATGAGGATGTGTACTTAGAAATGTCGTCTACTAATAGAAAATTAAGTTGAATTAACTAATTTAATTCATGAAAACAATGGTTTCCTTTTCTGGGTATTTGCAAACTAATTTTTCAAAGAAAGAAAAAAATCAAGGTTCACAGGTTTAATTGCAATCAAGACTGCAAAATTTCATGGTCTTACCGAAGATGGCTATGTTTCAATTTCCATTCCGATGTAACTATCTACCTTATAGTGTAGTCAACTTTACTTTTTAACTTGTGAAAATATTAATAGTTATTTCTTCCAAGTGTACAGTGAAACAATTGTTGTTTCAGATTGTATGTGATGCACTTCTCACCACATCTAAAAAATGCGCTCAATTGCTAAATAGAGGTTAGGTGTAATCATATGCTTATGGTATTGCGTTCTCTATTTAGAGGTTCCTTTCGGAAGATGATTCTTCATCTCAGATTTCTCTATTTTTTTTAAACATGTATTCTTTTAGTACCCACGAGTGATAAATATGAGCTCTTTATTCTTGGAAGTGTTTTACCTCATGATTAAGTAATTATTCATTTAGATGGATTAATATCATCTGAAATGATAATATCTACTTAGTAGTGGTTATGTTCTACCATACAGAGAAAGTGTAACTCTTTTAATTCCATTTAGTCTATTGTTAAACACCTTGTTGACATTAATTTGGTTACCATGTTTTCCGTTTTCGAAGGTATGTGATATGACAACCATGATTCTTCCCAATCAAGCCCTTTTCCAAGTTTCTTATGCTTCAGCGGCCCCTAGAACAAGGAGTAATCTATCCCAAAGGAGTTATGTGTGCTTGAGACCATTTGGGAGTATCAATAAGGCCTTTGTCTTGAAGAAAACTAAGGCTCGTTTCACAATGGAAGTGCATAAGGTGAAGTTGATTATGCCTAATGGTGTTGACACTAATTTTGATGCTCCAAATGATTATTACATTCTAGATTTTGTTGAGATTGTAGGTTTGGTACGTCGATGCTCTTTCCTTGTAGGTGCATGTTCTACATGTGCATGAAAAGTTGAAAAGGGCTCAATGGATCAATATTATCAATCATTTCTTGATGATGGACAAATGGATGCTAGTTATGTATTAACATGATTTTCCTATCCCACATCAGGCTTTGTGATTCACATTCATAAGGAAGGTGAGCTATATTGATGAATATGTGGTTGTCAACTGAATTTGTTGTCGAGCTTGATATTATTACGCTTAGATTGGGAATTGTATGAGATATGATTATGCAATATGCACAACCACATTTTTTTTTCAAGGTAGTTAGGTAGTATGTATGAGTGAAATGTGAGATTTTCACGGATGTTAACAAAGTAGTTTTCATGTTAACATCGCTCTTGCTGAGAATCTAGATCTTGACATATATTTATAGGGAGTCAAGGTTGTTTCCTATGTGTTTGTGTGCATCTATGCCCCATTTACTTGTTGAACTCAGACATGATGATTGGGATCCTTGCAAAACAATAAAACCATTCTATTTGAGATTTTAGACAATGATTTATGAAGTAATTTTTGCACACTTGACTCAAATTCATAGGCATTCAAGTTTTCTTCCTATGTGTGTGT
Organism: Larix kaempferi; assembly: GCA_027924585.1. Lineage (NCBI taxonomy): Eukaryota > Viridiplantae > Streptophyta > Pinopsida > Pinales > Pinaceae > Larix > Larix kaempferi. The sequence goes on from BSBM01000314.1 coordinate 891,244, forward strand.
ATGTAATGTGTGTGCTTTATTTTCTTTTTGAATTAGGACATCAAGAGGAGACATTTACATTGATAGATAAATATGCAAAGACTCTACTTCCAAATGTGATTTCATATGCTTCCAGGAAGATTGTAGGATTTGGTTGAATTATGTATGCATCATAATGGTATTCTCAAATTCCTAGACCTATTTGTGGTTAAGGCTACAAAATATGAATAAACAATTTCATATTTTGTGTATATTTTGTTGTCAGTCTTGGCAAAGCAGTTAAGGTTTCTAATTCTCATGTGTTTGCTCTATTTTCTTTTCAAATTAGGACTTCAAGAGGAGACGTTTAGATGGATAGATAAAGATGCAAAGACACTACTGCCAAATGTGATTTCATATTCTTATACGAAGATTGTAGGATTAAGTTCAAGTATGTATGCATCATAATGGTATTCTCAAATTCCTTGACCTATTTATTGTTAAGGCTACAAAATATGAATTAACAGTTTCATATTTTGGGTATATGTTTTTGTAAGTCTTGGAAAAACAAATTCCAAACTTGTAACTTTGTAGCTAAAATTAGTTTCTTGATTTGTGGTATTCGAATGTGTATTCTATCATTTATGGGTGTGAGGAATGAAATTCATAGAAGTATGGACATAAAGTAGACATGTTTTTTGAGATGGACATTCACAAAGTATGCATTTAAATATTGTGAATTTGATGGTTGTGATTATGTGTTACAATCTATATATTATATTTATTCATTACTTACACTAATGTAGATGAGCTTTTCTTACACCCGTGTAAAGGAACTTCGTGTCCAATGACAAGGTAAACAAAGCTTGCATGCAATATAGGGTTTGGTGTTTATCTTGTTGCATTCCTTGAATGCAATTTTTTGCATCTACATTTAATTATGAACCATCCTTAGAATGAAAGAAAGTACATAGTGGATTTCCCTAAGATATGCATTTCATGAAAAGAAATCCTTCTTTTTTTTTAATACTGCTTATTCATGAAAAGACCCTACATTAACTGCATAGAAATTTTCCAAATCAAGTAAGGAACACCCCACTTATTATGCTACAAATATGTATAATTCACTTGGGACTTACCAACTTAGGAAGTGGCAAAAGACCATGTCTATTGTCACTACATATCCAATAAAACCAAATCAATTCAAAGAGGTTTGGTTTCATGGAATGTCTTTCCAATAATGGACAATTTATTTATGCACAAGGGATAAAAACTGGAAAAGACCAAGCTATGAAGACATCATACTTGGTGTATCGCATACAGAGAAATACATCTTGTGAAAGGATTCATATTCATCTTTGGGTATTCATTTACATTTCATCCATTAGAATAATTATCAAATCAAGGAGAAAATGGAGATATTAAATCAAATACCCAAAGACATGCTTTGATCTCATTAATAATACTTTTGAGCAAGTATCTAATGTAAAAACAATTTGAAATTATGTCATGTGAACGTGATTTGACTTTTCAATTTAGCTCATTAATAAAGCACTGTTGGAATTCAACAATGTCATCCCCTCATCTCAAGGGTATGCAAGAAGCTTTCAAATCAATAAATTAATAAATAATTGGAAAAATGGTCCAGCAAGCATGTGAACATGATTTGAATTTTCAATTTAGCTCATATGAAGAAAGCATTGTTGGAATTCAGCAATATCATCCACTCATCTCAAGGGCATGCAAGAAGTGTTCAAATCAATAACTTAATGAATAATTGGCAGAATGTTCCAACAAGCATAATCAATGCCTTTGTTTGAGCAAAGACAATAAAATCAACCACTAAATAATGTTTTCTATGAAAAAAACAATCACTTACATCATACATAAGAGATGCTTCTAGCACATCTAGGAGTCATATGAGCCAATATTAAGGCTTCATCAACATACTAAATCCAAGGTAACAATAGTCTTTATCCCATGCAAATATCAAGTATTTGTAATTATAGTTCTCTATAAGTCAAAAACTCATGTTATCCTAGGCCAACAAGGAAAACTATGTGGAAAATATCATTTTTGATATGAATATTATTGCATCCATTTTGATTAACACATGAATTCATTTTTCAAGAAAGAGTCTAATAGAATAGCACATGTTGATGACTAACTCAAGACACGTGAAAAATTTTAACTGTTGTGTTTTTCACACTAAGAGTTGCTTACATTTTCTGAAAGATACAAGATGAGAGTACTTTCATATTTCTAGTTAACATTCTTGTGGATGGGAAGTTTGAAAACATTTCTTCATAATGTAAAATTCCCTTGTACAGATCTTCAACCTAAGTATATTAGAGTATCAATTATTTACTCGCTAAGGATGGAGTTAACATGTTCATTCTAGGAGATACCTCTGGCCCATCAAAAATAAGGACCAAAAGAGTGTCTTCTCAATTATGAAGTTATCTCATTTTTTTTCTCAGGGACAATATAAATATTATAGGCTTATTTTAATCTAATATTTATATTTATATATGGTCTAGGCTTTATCTATTCTTTGACCTTTTCTCAAGGATCATATTGTATCCTGCATAAATTAGATTAGAATTGAACCATGATAGATTAGATTATTTATTTATTCTTTGGAAGCTTAATTGAAGTAATGAACTCAAAGTTGCTTACATCTTCTTAAAGACACAAGATGAGTGCTCTCATATGTTTGGTTACTCTTGTCATGGATAAGGAAGATTTGGTATGGAAAATTTGAAAACATTTATTGATAATGAGAAATGTCCTTTTACTCTTTGTAAACCTAAGTTTAATCAATTAATAATAATTAGTAACCTTATAATATTATTATTAGATTAAGAGATATTAAGAAATATCAACAAGGTGGCATGCTTTGACTATAATGGTACATGATCACAACCAATGACATACACATCCCATGATATGCTAAAAAATAGATGCAACCAATCAGAACTACTATATAGGAAACATACTACTTATTGTTTCTAATTTTATTTTATTGTTTATGTTTTTCTATCAAATGAAACAACTTAAGGCACAAATTCAACAAAATTGGTATAAATGGTCATAAATTCAGTAGGTTTTAGTTCTTTCGCACCATGTAAATTAAGATTGATAAAACCAAACTCCGCTAATTCATGATTTATTTGACTATTGAACAACAAAAACTTTGAAAACTAAAAGAGCAATAGTTCATGGGTTTTGAGACATTTATTTGTAGATAATAGACTAAACTAGTAGCAATCTTCTCTCTCCTTCGCAACAAGGTAAAGAAAATATTGAACCGACCAACATTTCAAGGTAGCATGAGTTTCACACCATTCAAGTACCATACGTTTGGCTTGGGTTTTCTCCATTTTAAAACGACCTAGATTCCATGGGTGTTGCCCCATTTTAAACCAACGCCTACCCAAATGCTTGTATAATCCATACTTTATGTCAGAGTTTTGCACAACATTGATGGATATTTACTAAAACAAATGCTTATACTAAGATGTGTTAGGGTTGTTGTTTGTTGCAACTTGATTTAGGGTACCCGCACGAAGCTGGTACACAAAAACACCACAATGACACCGCGTGAGCGCAAAAAAAAAAAAAAAAACACGCACTCGCCTATAAACACGCGTACGCGCTCCTGCTTCGGCAATGGCGAGCCTCCACATCGGTGAGATGACATGGATAACAGAAGCGTGTGCGCGATTTTAAACAGAAGCGCGTGTGCGCTTTTATGCGCACACGTTGTTAATGCGTATGCAAAAAGAACCGCGTGCGCGCTCTTATGTGCGCAAGCGTTGTTAACGTGTACACAAAAAAAAACGCATTTGTTTAGTAATCCTAAATGTAGTTTTGATTTTGTTTATTATGGTGTTGGTATCATCATCATCATCATCATCATCCTCATCATCATCTTCATCACCACCATCTTCATCTTCATCATCATCATTATCATCGTCTTCAACGTCATCCTCCTCCTCCTCCTCCTCCTCATCGTCTTTATTATCATCATTACATCATCATCATCATCATCATTATCTTCATGACGCCGACAACGATGATGATGATGTTGATGATGAAGATGGCGATGGTGATGATGAGGATGATGATGATGGTGTTGAGGATGATGAGGATGATGATGAAGACGTTGAAGATGATGATGATGAAGATGATGAAGATGAAAATGACGGTGATGAAGATGATGAAGATGATGATGATGATGATGATCGTCATAAACATCATCATCATCATCATCCTCTTATTTATCATAATCATCATCATCATCATCATCATCATCATCTCCATCATCATATTCATCATCATCATCATCATCATCCTCATCATCATCTTCATCACCATCATCATCATCATCATCATCATGTTGGCCGGGAAATTTGTCCTAGGCCAACTTACGGAAAAGAAGTCCACACACTCGACTTATTGCAATCTTGTGTATGTTTAAAATAATTGTTTCTCATAGGATCAAGCCCCTGCTGCCTGTATGATGTGCTCTTCAAAGTAAAGAGTCTCTCTAAGGTGAGTGAATGTGAAATTACCTAACTAACCTGCTAACAAACCTAAGAGTTTTGGAATAATGCCTAACTAATCCTAAAGACTGTTTTTTTTAAAACTAAATGCAGAATAAAATAATAGCAACTCCTAATTTCTGCTCTATGATAATCTAGATGCAAATTTCCTATCTCGACCGAGAGCATAAGTTATTAACTTGACATGAGGTTTTAATAAGATGACGATCTGTTATAAAATAATTGAACAATAAATTAAAACCAAATATCAATGATGTTTAAATAGATACACAATCCTGAAACATATAAACATAATCATATACTAACTTAGAAATTTATCACAATTGATTTATGAAGAATTGAAATTATGAAGAAGTTCATTCATCTCAATATGACAATAAACCATTTATATTTCAGGTAAGGATAATCATTCGAAATCCATTAAAAGTATTTCATATACAATAGCAAAATATATATATATATATATATATATATATATAACAGAAGAAAGTAACCAGCAACACACTATAGATGTTCTAAAGACTTAGCTAAGGTCTTTAAGATCCTGCAGCACTCGATAATCCTCATAGAAGTTTGAAGAGCACCGACGTAAAACAGAATAAAATGTGATACTGTATAATATAGATTCTCCAATGTCTCAGAAATCGAACCACAGGAGAAAACAGTAAAGTTTATAAGAAAATAGTTCCTATATTCTTTACAGAGCCCTCCTCTTCATGGCAGCGCCTCCTCTTCTTCGCAAATATAAAATTTTTACAAATAAGAACAGAGTAGAGAAATAACAGCATCCTCTATCCTCTGGTGAAATCCCCATCTGCAATCAACCTCTGATTCTTTTATAAGTATTGATCTGCAATCAACCTCTGATTCTTTTATAAGTATTGGGGATCAATAACAGTCTCCTCAATTACTACTTTGAATGCTCCCAGAAATTCTGCCATATGATCTCCTTCCGAATCGTCTTGTTTGTTGAATTTGATGCGCTGTCTCCATGGAAAGAATCTTCACCGTTTGAATTCTTTAGGGAAAGTTAAATTCGGTAATGGCAATGACGTGTGGTTTGATGAGATAAGAAATAATTATCAATCAATTGCTATGTCAAATGACCCTCTGCCTCATTAAGATTCAGATAACGAGTTGGCCTTATCTTCTCCAACACGCTGGTCTCTATTTCTGGGAAATAACTGCACACCAGAAATACCTCCACGCTATCATCGAACCAGCACAGAAATCTCCGTTAGTCTTCTCATCACTTTGACTGCTATCATGCTTCTCGAGCTTCTACTTGATGATCTGGCTCGGATTTAAATCACATCTTCTAAAAATGGTTCCCACATTAAAATATGTATTAGATAACAACAAAATTTGTGCAAATAGAAACCCAAAAAAAGAAGAACGAATGTTCAAGGAAAACGAATGAAAGAATAGTAAGCATGATAAAAGGGATAAAGAATCCCCCTTTTTTATGCATCTGATAATAAAGTTTCTGCCATTTCCACCGTCAGGCATACAACCTCGATAGATAGTTAAATTATTAACGTAATTCAATGACAGGAGGCTTGGTTTCTCCATTAAGTTTGTATTCCTCGTGCTTCGAGATATAGTTAAGACTATCGCATTGATCTGGGGAGCCATTATCTCAGCTCCATGATTCGGGGGTAGTCGTGGCGCTCTCGACATGCTTTCTTCCATGATCAAGATCAACAACAAAACATCAAGCGGTTTCCTTAT